>JAIPRL010000307.1:51356-157581 GCA_025469235.1 Pemphigus obesinymphae | reverse complement strand
TATTTGCAACGTGCAGACAAACGTGTGCAGCCACACGAACCATGATACCCACTACACCAATCGGTCCACGGGGTTTTCCAGGAACGGTACGTTTGTCGTATATTACATCCCATGGTCGGAATGCACTCAACGGATCGATTGCACGACGACGGAATGTTGCGAACGCTATAACGGGCAATCGACCGTTAGATTATACGAACCGCGGGTGTATTACGTATGCACGGGAGCACTTGACACCACCAAATAGGACGCGATGCGTTATAATAATATTGTCCGGCGACAAACACAAACGCGTGAACACCGTCGATCGGACTACTTATAAGAACGGCTCACACTAGACAAAGGATATAAAAATCACACGGTACCGTGAAACATCTAGAAAGTTCTACGCCGGTAGCGCGATCCCGCGGACCGATTCTCGCGCGCTAGGCGCGAAACCGGCATCGATTTAAATTAATGACATGCGTGAACATCCTCCCCCGTTGGGATTCACAGCATCATAATACGTCTGGTATTATGGATGATGGATATCGAGGAGCACCAACGATGATGACCGAAGGACTTGAGATGGTTACAGAGGCTGTACACATTAATATAATATAAAGCTGTCGAGTGAATACATAATTATACCTATATATAAAAAAAATACATGATACATAATAAAACAAAAATATAATCAAGATTAATAATTAACATAATACATCAATTGCATAATTTTAAAATACAATAAAGAAACAAAAATAAAAATAACTTAATAACTATATATTATACATATGATAGTTGAACCATAGACGTCGTATCATTAATGAAAAGTAGCGACAGTAATTTCACACGAATGACCCAACCGAGGTAACGTTAACTGCAATATACCTAATATGTACAAAGAGGTTAAACGGGATTGGCAAGAACCATAGATTAATCCATGGGTAATAATACTAACTTAACTATACAGGTCTGGTTTGCTCTCCCTGGGATGTTAACACTCTCGCTACACGAACTACACCATCCGTTCCCGGACTTACAGAAACGATACGTCCTAAACGCCACAACGTTGGAAACAGTCTGTCTTTTACTACCACCATATCTCCGATCTTAAGGTTAGGCATGTTTTTGGACCATTTTGTTCGAGCTTGTAGTGAACATAGATACTCGGCGGCTCGTCGTCACCAAAACGTCTGATGACATTGATGGAGTAGCTTCCAACGAAGAACCAACTTGCTCTGTCCTTTTGGTATTTTCATGATTGTCATGAAAAGTCCATGATTGCACAAGTTGAACCAAAATACGCAGTTGCTGTCATAGCCATTTATTTTGTAATAAAATTTTTTTTAAATTTAAGGAAACTTAGTAGTTAAAAATTAACACTTTTAAAGTACATACCAACTATAACGAATTTGCTACTATAAAACGTTCACTCAACTCTTTCTACCAAATATAACCATATATCTACACACAAAAAAATGTTTAAAAAAATACACGTTGTAAAATCAATATATTTCTTGTTACTCTAAGAATCTAAAAAACACTGCAGTTCTCTTTGCATATTTTATATAAAACTTTTAATTTTTATTCTTATTATTTTATAATAGAAAGATTAAGATATAAATTAAGATTTCATTTTAGAATTCATTATACCAATATTAATATAGCATATAAATTTTTTTACATAGTTAATTTATAATTAATTTTAATTCTGGTTTATTATTCAATATAATGAAATTGATTACAAAATGTAGTTAGAACTTAAGAATACAGATAACAAACAATAAAATAATTTAATAAATTAATAACTTTGTGAGCTATATGGACTTGCTGGCAAATAAATCGATAACCTTTTCTTTATCAATTGGTATGTCAAGTTCTCAACTTACCATTTGTTCCAATCTATCTTGACACATTATTGTCCGAAGTTTGGTTTTTATGAGCTTTAATTTTGAAAATGACCGTTCCACACTACAATTTGATACGGGAAGAGTCATTGTTATTTTTATAGTTATATATAGATTTGGAAAAATGTTTTGAAGTGATGCTGTACAAAATAAGTGACTTTTTATACTAGCTAAATTTTGACTCGTAGTATTCGTTATTTCATCTCTTCTTCATTGTATGAATTAATATGAAAGTATGTACTTTAATAAATTTCATCCTCTATATCTGAATTTTGAGTTTCATCCAAATCCAAGTCTTCATAATTTACCAAATGGTCAATAGTTTTATGTAAAACTGATGGGAGTTTAACTGAAGATTCAATTTCTTTATAGTTAGTTACAAACTGTAAGAATTCGGTAATTAATCCACTACGATCAACAAACTTGCTATAAACATGACAAAATCCTAAAAATGCATCTTTTGTTAATAACAATTTATTATTTCGTAATTCCAAAATTCTTTTTTTAGTTAAAAGTGATAAATTGTTTAAGACGCTACAACTTTTGTCATTAAAACGAGAACTCATTTCATTAAGTGTTACATCAAAAATTGTATTAAAAGTATCTATTCTAAACTTTTTCATAGGGTCTTCTATGGGTTCATCTGAACTTTTCTCTCCAGACTTTTTTTTGTACTTTTTTTATTCTAGTAGTTTTTAATGGTTCAATTTCATATTCAATGTTACTAATAAAGTTATATGTGTGAGTGTATTTTTTCAAACGAATCTTCTTTTCTCATATTTTTAATTCTAGACATGATATTTTCAATTAATTTTGTTGCAGTTAAAATGTCTAAATCACGTGTTTGAAGGATTTTATTAATAGGTGTAAAGGTATTAAATAATTATTTGAAAGTCAATGCAGTAAGAATAAATTTGTATGATAACAATATAAGATTAAGCCACTAGCTGTAGAACCAACATTTGAGTCACAAGGACCTTCCAAATCACGAATATTTATTAATGTTTCAATAATAGCTTCAAAAAATGTCAAAACCGTATCAAGAGCAGCTGCATGAGACATTCATCTTCTCTCAAAACACGTTTTATTGCCCGTTGTTGTGTGCAATAATTTCTTTTTGACTGATTTTCTCTTATTACAGCAACCCTTTTTTTAGCACTCCTCACAAAACCATATAATGTTTCTAAGTTCCCAAACAAGTTGACATCATCTATATTACATGAGACTGCTTCTTTAATAACAAGATTAAAACTATGGGCATGACACCAGATAAATAAAGCATGTGGGCAATCATATTTAATTCGTGCTTGAAGACCCTTGTAGTGACCACTCATATTACTTGCACCGTTGTATGATTGGCCTACTAATTTATCTATCCAATTGAGATTTTCACTCTTCATGCAATTTTTGAATATATCAAATAGAACTTTTCTAGTTGTACAAGGCGATTCTTTTAAAGCGAGAAATTTTTCATTTAATTCGTCAATCTAACAGATTATAAATGATACTTGTTCTTTTTTAGACTCTTTGAAAGTAAAATCGATAGATATATTAAATATATGAGCTGTTTGAACTTCAATTCGAATTTTAAATGAAATATTCTCAGATATTGCTTCTAATAATTGATTTTGTCTTTGCCATGATATAAAAGATAATTTTCGCTTACCCATATTTTCTAATTTTGATATATGATCAAAGAGAATAGTGGAATTTCTGACCATAAGAACAACTAAATCTTTAAAATCTCCTTTTATATTATTTTCCCATTGTTCTCGATGACCACGGAATGCCAACATATGACGGGCAAGAAAAAGTACAATTTCTATGAGTTCTAAAATTACTTGTTTGTTAAAAGGTATTTCGAAATTTCTGATATATTTACTGGTAAAATGGGTGCACTAGTTTTTTAAGCTTAAATCTCAAAGATGAAAGTATATGATCGGGGGCACATACATGATTTTGTATAGCAGAAAGTCCATTTTTTCAAGTAGAGAATCCAATTTCAATCCACGATTTATCCAACTTTTTATATTATTATATTAGATATTTTTTCTTTTATTGCATGCACTTAAATGGCGCAACCAATTAGTATTATTTAGGTTGCCTCGATTTTTACCACATTCATATTGGTTTTTAAAATTCATACTGAAATACCTACCAAAATAAAAAATAAATAAAACTATAAACTTTACAAGTATAAACGTATAAACTATTTAACTATAAGTATGTATATGCAACGCATTACGCATATTTGTTATTTGAGGTACTTACTAGAGACCTGCACGGGTCAAATTTTTTCGACCCGGCCCGAAAATAATATTTGAAAATTTGCCCGACCTTAATTGTACACTTTTGTTTTTAAGAAAACTCGGCCCAGACGGCCCGGCCCGAGTATACGTAACAGAAGCCCAAAATTAAGAAAAATCAATCTAAAAAATGTTTCATTTTAATCCAAAATAGTTTCATTCAAAAAAAAAAAAACCATTCAAAAATCAAAATTCGTTTAAAATAGAAAAGAACTAAAATGGTATGTTGCACGTGTGATAGAGAGAGACAGGCGGGTCCGCAGAGCTGCCTTAAAATAATATTTCGTAATATAAATTATAAAAGCAAAACAGTTTTACATACAATATGTCAATATATACATGTATATTATACAACCTTGAACTCTATCGTTACTGACAGAATATTATTAAATATTATTTATTAAATCAAGTACATCAAAGTACATCAAGTAAATCAAATATATGTTATCTAAAGAAAAAAAAAAATGTAAGATTGGTTTAAATTTTAATACACAACATGTTTTACTTATCATAAAATTTATGTATGTAATATGTATATAAAAATTATTGAAGTGTAAACGTGGTACCAAGGCACTATAGATATCTAAATAGTGGTATAGTACTTTAGTGGTAGGTAACTGCGCTGAAACTTATAGTAATAAGGACGGTGCATGAAGGAGAGATATCACAAGTGTTTTCCAAAACATAATATTATAAAAGATAACAAACACAAAAAAGAACAATAATAGGTATTTCCCAGCGATAGAATTATTATTTATATATTTCATTTGGAATTTCGATTCCATATGTTATTTTATTGTATTCATGTTGACTGTTGATTTCGGTTTCAGTTTAATAATAACACTGGGAAAAATAATGGGAAACCCTTGATGTGCAGACCATAGAAAAGAGACCATCTAAAATGTAAATTATATAGGTATAATATTATCATCTACTACTTATTCGAGGCACCTACACATCATTGCCCGCATTCCCCATTTAACATATTTTATTTTAAAATAACAGTAACAATATGGGTATATAACAATTTCGTATAAAGCCCGAATCAGGGCAGAAATAATGAAATACCGCGGCGCGGAGGCGGTAAAAATTGTGCGTGTTGCGGTATTTGAAAATACCGAGGATAATATTTACCGGTAATATCGCGGCAGTGTGCGGACCACCATTTAAATACATGGAACACAATTATATCGGCAGTGCCTTTAAGGTACGGTTTCCAAGGCGCGACCAGTCGCCGAGACCGGTCTCGGTGGTTTGTCTCGGCGACCGGTCGTTGAAGGCTCATTGGTTTCCTAGGCGCGACCGGTCACTAATACCGACCGTATTGATGCTTCCAAAAGGCAAAAACATCAGTCTAATATTCCATATCATGCATTGCAGACGCATGTTTGCAGACAATATAATATTATATGTATAACATTATTTAAACAGACGAAAATAAATAAATAAATAATGTTTGGGGACAACGCTGAACAACATGCATGTCTAGAATTAGGCCACACCATAAATAAATTTAAGTAGAATATTGGATAGGATGATAAATTTTACACCGTAGTTTTCAAGATAAAATTGGAAATAATATTTTCATCAACAACTTATATACACACAGAGGGGGAATCTTATAATTAGAGGTTAGTAAAAGGTGGGTAAACAATCTTAGAACTAATACAATAATATAATATACCAATTTAATGGTTGACTCACGCCACTTTTTGCACGGACGAATCCAATGGAATGAAGGGCGACGGACAATATTGTGACTGGCAATGAGGTTTGCGATGGATGTTGTGTGTTGGTATGAAATTTGCGACGGGCCACAATGGCGACTGGCGAAACGGTACGAAATAAGCCGTATAATTATTATGAGTTATCTTATTGTACGATAGGTAGGTATAAATGGTATAATATGTGAACGCATAACACTAGCGACCACCGTATACCTAAATATTACGTGGCATGAACGGCCTTTGTTTCACGCACAACCGGCGGATCGGTATTAATTATTTATTAATATAAAAGAGTAATAAAATTACGCATAAGTACGACAGAGGTACAAAATAAAAGAAACGCATGGTTTCACGTAGACGGAACCACGTAGTCGACACACCGACGCGTACGCGCACACATCTAAAAACAAAGTCGTAACGGCTATATCGCAATTAACGAGCATTATTTTAATTATTATGGGAACGGACGGTGGACAGCGTGGTAAAACCGCTGATAGAGCAGTTGGTACGGGGGGTGATGATTAGGCGGTCACAGAAAGATTACGCGCCCGACACTATCACAGCTTCGAAAACAAATAATGATAGTAAAAGTTATTGCGATTTCGGTCGCCGAGACCGGTCTCCGCGACCGTCGCCATCCCACTGCTTACATGTAATTCCTATAGACTGGTTTCCTACGCGCGACCGCAGCGAAGGGACCGAAATTCGACGTTGCGACCGGCGACCGCACCGGTCCGAGAGCAGCGTAGCGCGACCGGTCGCCGAGACCAACGTGGCGAAATTAGATTTTGAAGAGGAAAAACTTATAGCAATAGTTAAAAAGAATACAGAACTATTAGATCTTTCTCATGAAAAACATAAAGATATTTTTCATAAAGACAATATTTGGGTGGATATCGCAAACACCGTTGGAAAATCTGGTAGGTATATATTTTCTATGTATAATCTAGTGGGTGTACCTATTATAAATTATTATTATTATTAATTGATTATTCAACTATACATATTTGTAAATATAAACTTCTATAGAATAGATAAAAATGAAAAAAGTGGATATGTATAATAATGTACTAATTTTTTTTAAAATTAATTTCACATTAATATACGTATATTTTTATTTTTCCACAATTCATATATCTATCCATAATAATAGTAATTATGCATCTATATTATGCTCATGTCTATATGGACATGAGCATGGAGATAACGAATGTTTATTATTATTATTTATTTATATTTATTATTTTTATTATCGGCGTCCAGACGAAATCGCAATAACTTTTATTATCATTATTAACGTTATTTATTTATTTATTTAATTTTGTCTGTTTAAATAATGTTATACATATAATATTATATTGTCTGCAAACATACGTCTGCAATGCATGATATAGAGTATTAGACTGATGTTTTTGCCTATTGGAATCATCAATACGGTCGGTATTGGTGACCGGTCGCGCCTAGGAAACCAGTGAGCCTTCAATGACCGGTCGCCAAGACAAACCGCCGAGACCGGTCTCGGCGACTGGTCGCGCCTTGGAAACCATACCTTTACGTCATATTCGTTAGGTGTATAATATATGGTATACGTAAATGTATTATATATGAAATATATGCCTACACATTATGTTCCTCAATAAATAGTTTGCTATAAGCCTAACTAAATTATATTGTAAAGTGTTAGATCCACAAAATATTTGTGTAAATAATATAGAATAAGTTTGTCGTGACAACCCACACTGCTACCCACCACCGCCCCTTTATTCACTATGGCACTCGCCATACTGGGATATAGAGATCGGCCCCACTGGATGCGGTCATTGTTGGGATAGCTGTGGCGTATACTGATTATTCTTCATTTACGTCGTATATAGATGACACTGATGATGAATGATATTTTGAAGAAGGCTAAAAATTCAGCGCTAAATGGTAGACACAAACAAATATATATATATATATATATATATATATATATCAAGACTCTTATTATTAAAAAATTCACACACGTTGGGTAGTCCGTTTTTGGGGGATATCTACCCCACCTCCCATTGAGGTTAATATCGTACTGAAAAAATAGCTGTAATATTTTTAGACTGTTAAAGCCTTTGATAAGTTGTGGCACAATGGCCTACCAATAAGCTTCGTCATCTCAACATTCCATCAAATCTAATACTAATAATACAGACATTGCTTACAAACATGAAATACTCAGTACGCGTTGGAGACTCATACTCTTCTCTTAGAACAATATCAGCAAGCGTCTCACAAGGGTCATTCATCTCCCCACTCCTCTTTATAGCTTATATTAATGACATGCCTTCAGTAGCAATCTCACACTTAAATCTACTAGCGAATGATATAATGTTTTACTCTGCCAGTATGAGTATGAAATATGCAGTCCACAAACTACAAATCCACGTTATTACAGTATTACTTTGGCTTAAGGACTATAAACTCTCACTTAATGCTGAAGAATCGACAACTATACAATTTGGGAAAAAAATTAAAGACCACAGAACCCATTTATATATATTATATATAGATATATATAAATGTTACATCAATCCCACGAAGTAAATCAAATACAAACATGCCACTGTGTCAATCAAAAAAGTGAGAACCTCTCTCTACCCTATTCTAAACAAACGTAGCCTCATCCCCATCAAAGCGAAACTCAGTATTTATGAAACATATATCAGAGCGAAACTTATGTATGCGATTTCAGCTTGGGGTGCCCAAATCTTGGACTCTAACTAGGCAAAAACTGAAACTATGCAGATCATCACTCTTCGCACAATAACAGACCTTTCTTGGTACATTCGAAACACCACTTTACATTCCTACATAAATACTCAACCAATAAAAGAAGCGACTAAAATGACTACCAAAAATCTTATGGAAAAATGAAAATCTCCAGTCACTCCCATCTCAAAAAAATCTGCCAAACACCAGGTTTTCCAGATTATCACAGAACTCGACACCTAGCAATACTAGACTAAACTCATAGCACAAGTCCAGTACCTCACCTTATACACCATGATATGGGAATCAAATCCCTGAAGCTCGATTAAAGGACTATAAATCCCTCAATTCATGCAATGCAAACATGATGCAATCTAAAATATTTATATTTTTTAATTAAATAATAGTTGTTTACTAAATTATTTTATGAAATTAATACAGTTCAGCAATATTAAAACTAAAATACACACGAGTTTTATTTTTAGCACAAAATATGTATCCTGATAAATATTTACTATACATTATCTATGTTATTTTATAACTTTTAATTACCTAGTATTTTTTGAATTTATGATATTAAATTTATAAGATACATCCTGTTTTAAAAACCACTTCTATTCAAAATATTTTTATTGTTATTATTCTTTCTTTTTTTGTTCTGTGAGTTTTGATTTAGGTACCTACATATTGTTTATTTATCAATTGATTTTAGAATTTACATAAATACTCTGCTATAAGCAATCCGTTAAGTAAATTCTAATATTTCTCGTACTTTTTAAGCGATTATATTTGAAATATTGCGGATCGAAATAATAAGAAAAATAGTAACTTAAATGATTTGATAATATTATTATAGCTAATAAAATTATTAAACAATTTTAATGTAATATAATAAATTGTAATTCATTACCTAGTAGTTTTCATTTTTAATTGTTTTTTTTTTTTCAAAATTGTGAACCTTAAATATATTTTGTTTTGTGTTTTCCTTACTCTAATAGTGTTGCAGATGAGTGATTTCTGTGTGTACAATATTAATTTTTATAGGTATACAATACACTTTAAGTATACAATGTTACATATTATAACTAATGTATGTAGGTAAGTCAGATTTTTTTTTTAATGTATACGTACATGCATGTGTATTACACCTATAATACTATAAAATGTATATTATATCAAACTATGTAATACAACTAGTTGGTGATAGCATTACACTCTGATAAGACATATACCGTATATTATTTCAGTGAACCGAAAGTCAAAACTACAGTAATTATTAAAATAATAATAAATAATATTACTTGTGGATGACTAATGATGGTACCAATATTATCATGTAGGTAGAAAACATTTATATGAACACACATCATCACTACCAATGCATTTTATATATATAATATTAAATAACATAGGTATCTAGGTATTATTAAAAAAAAAAAATTAAAAAATGTCATATAATCACAGTTATTTATTCATAGTTTATTAAATAATATCGATAATTTCAAAGACGACAACAATATTAAAATGTACCTACACAAAATATTGTACTTTTAGAACTGTAGTATAAAATGTAAGTAACGTGAAATAAGTTGATAATTAAATTTTTATTGTAAAAATTAATTGAATCACTTTAAACTCGCCGAAAATTATTTTTTTTTATATAATTTTGAATTGTTATTTGTTAAATAATAATTTTTGACGACAATATCATAAAATTATTATGATAATAAGATATTCACAGTTAAAATGATAAAATTGTTTTCAATGCACACCTGTTTTCACGAAAATATTCATCGTTATTGACATTGACATATTAACTATATGGCCCACGCATTCACTCAACCACTAATCCAAACCCGATCGTGACCTCAAAAACTCATCTAGATGCTGCAGCCATAGAAATAGCCATTAAATTCTAAAATGAATTAATAAAAAGCTTCACAGTGATAGTTAACGATTCCAGAGAACTCCCAATCAGTATCCAAAAGCCCTAAACAAAAATGTAGACTTCGCAGGACTTGGCAACACACCCGCGACCCAGTTGCCAAAAATTGTCTCAACCGTCAAATAAAAATAATCCGTCAAGCTCTGCATAATCATTTCAACGATGAGTGGTTCAACACTCTTGACTCTTTTAAACCTGACGGCCCTAAACTATTTACAAAAAATCACTCACTCATCACTAAGAAACCACCAAACCATCCAAGGACCAGATGTACTAGTTTCAAAATAATCCTCAAAGCAGAAACATTCGGCAATAGTCTTGAAGATCAATTCACTTGCCGGACACATCAACCACACTTGTTGATCAAAAATTGTGAAAATGTTTTTGAAAAATATATTCAATCCACATAATAGACAAGTATATACTCTGTGAACATTTGAAGTGATGAGACATTGAAATACATTATTTCCTCATATCTATATAATGTAAATATGTTACGGAAAATCTTTAAAGACTATTTTCAAATATAGTTAGAATATTTTTACGTATGACATTGTATAATTTGTGAAGTCTTGAAATATAAAATTAACAATTTTATGATATAAATAACAATTAATAATTGCTATAAATAACTCAAAATTGGGACGAATAGTAAGTCCATATGACCATATTCCTATGATCATTATTTACGGAATTACAAAGAAATAACAATATATAGTGGATTGGGCGGAAATCGTACTTTTACCGTTTACATGTTAATTTGTTGGTTGTTCTTTTTACGTATTGAAAATCATTGTGAAAATTGAAAAATGATCATTTTGAAGTAGGTACTTATTAAGGCGATCGCGATGGTGGCTTTCATTAGGGTAAAATTCCTAAAATCGCGCGAGTATATACAATATGTGTGCTGTGTAGATTACTTATTACTGATTACAATGTTATATACAATTACGTTTCGTATTTTTGTGGTTATATATAAACATGATTTATACGAGTTCTGGTATTTTCAATTTTATAATAATTACGAGGAATTAGGTACGTTCAGGTTAATGACGTCCTCACAACGTCAAAAAATGCGACGGATGAAGATATAGTCAAAGATGTCATGACCAGCAAACAAGTCGAACCAGATAATGATACTGGTGAGCTCGATGACGATTTTGGAACTTTTGGTGTACCAACAATATCCGAAGCTCGTGCTGCATTGAAAATTGAATATTTTTAGTAGACAAAATATAACGACACAGATGATAAAAGAAAAGCTTTGTTTTTATTAGGAAGTTCAGTTGACGCGAAATATAATCCACGAAGCAACACGTACAGTTAAGTGTTTAAATATGTTTTTCAGTTATTATCGTTATTTTGTTAAGCACAAGTAATATGTGTACATAAATACAGTATTAAATTTTTAAATAATTTATATAAATACAGTATTGATTTCGATTTTTGTATTTCCCGCACCTAACTGGTTACAACGAACGCTCGTTCTAACCGTATGTAACGAGCAACCGGTTACAACAAGAAAAACTTGAAACTCGTTGTAACCGATTCGTACTGTATAATATAATATAGGTATGCATTTGGTAAAATATATATGAAAAACCTAACACTCACCTTCATATTTTTTTTCATTTATGCTGCGTTTTATAACAAATCGGGGTATATTTTTGATTTAAATTGTCCGGGTGAGCGAAGCGATCGAGTGATTTGGCCCGGTTTGTAGGTGCAATCGAAAGAAGTACACTTCAGCCTGTTACTTACCTACTCGACGTTGCTTTTTACTGCAGGAAATCGTGAGATATTTTCAAATTAAATGGTTCTATAGTAAGCGAAGAGTGTTTGCCAGGAAAAAACATAAAAAAGTAAAAATAATAGTACAAATGAAGGTGACGTATACGGTATACAGGCGCGAATATAAGGGGAGCAGTTATGGGTGAAAAATTTACCTACAAAAATTTCAAAAAAAAATTTTAATTTCGAGATTTTCTGGGGAAACATATTTTCATTTTTAGAATGCAATTTAGGAGTAATATTGCTGCTAAAAATGTTTGCTGCGCCTGACTACTAACTCTGATAATTTATTGATATTTTTAATTCACCCTCTCTCCCGTGGCTTCCTGGATCCACGCCTGACGGTATATCGATATGTGTTATAAATTCGCCGAAACGATAGATTCATTTCCTGTCCAAACCGATTATAAAAATATATTTTGTTTCCCAGATGAATTTCATTAAACATATAATGATTGGAGCAATCTTTCTGATAGAATTTTTATGTACAGACTTACACATAAAATAAAAACCCACCATCGTTGTTTGTGCTAAACATAGTAGGTATACTTTTTATATTATTCAATTTATTAATTTTATTATTCATAGTACCATAATTTAAAATCGACCGATTAAAACAAGAAAAGAAATGAATAAATACACAGGTAATATAATAATATAATTTTTTTTTTTTTTGTAAAAATGATACACAGCAGAATTTAACAGGAATTTTAATTAAAACGATAATACTAGTATATAATATATAATATATGAGTTTAGTCTTAACAAATATTAACAAAAATATTATTATTGGAAAATAACGCTAGGTATATGCAGATTTATAGTAAGTTCTATTTATATATGTTCAATTAAAGTCATTGAAGTTATAATTTTTATTTATTTAATAAACAAAAAATGCATAACTTAAACAATACATAGGTACATAAATATAATATATAAAGTCACGGAGGCTATATATGCGTTTAATAAGTATAAATAAATAAAGCTTAATTATTTTATCAGCACGTGGTTTTTTTTTTAAAGAATACATTGCATTGGTATAGACTTAACATTATAATGTTTAATATACCTATATTTAGTATATACTCTATATAAGGTCTATTAAAAGGTAGGTGGTACAAAATACAAGAAAAACAAGGATGTCACTCTTAACGATAAAGGTAATCATAATATTTATACAAGTCTATAACACAAAAATACTATTTTGTTTATAACTAAATATACAAGTTACAATAATAATTATGTTCTTTTAAGTCTTATAGTCTAATGAGAAGGAAGTTAGGTAGATTGGTTATAACAAATATTGTGTGAATATCCTCTAGTTCTGAAGTACGGGCACATTCATACACATATTATACACTCACATACACACAAATACATATTATTATTATTATTATTATTATTATTATTATAATTATAATCGTTACTATTATTATATACAACTTCTATTTATGACTCTGAGGATGATACGTCTGTTGGGATTCTTCTAACCAGTGTGTTTTGTTCTGTCGCACCCCTTCGATTAATGGTTCAAGTTTTTCTGATAAATCGGCAATTGCCTATCAATAAAAAAATTAATTATTTTCTTAAATTACTATTGTTCGTAGATTATAAAAATATTTTTATTGAACAATCATAATGATACAAAAATATAAATTTATTTAAAATTCAATAGCTACCTTGATCTTAAATTATTGAAATATATTCTGATCAATTTAACTCACCTGATATATTGGTAAACAAATAGAGTCAATGAATCCAACTTGCATCATTGGTAACTGGTCTTCTTTTTCTCGATTCATTATGTCCTAATAAATCAAAATTAAATTGTAATATTGTCCAAGAATAAATACCCAACGAAAATATGTATGAATATAGTATAGGTACTCACAATAGGTGTGATATTAAAATTTCTTCTTTCTATATCACCTTGTTCAAAAAATTCATTGGTCACTAGTTCAGCTACCTATAAACAATTTTAATATTTTCTTTAGGAAATAAATTATAATGATTATTTTAAAAGCTTAAAACATATTATGAGCTCAAAAATAGTAATTATATTCTGATAATATGGTACTTATTCATAATATATAAAAACAAAAACATAAATTATCAGTTTATAAATAATAATGCACATACTCGTTTCTCAATTTCCCAGGGCTTAGTTATTGCCGCTAAATCACACACGGTCATTAACATTGCTCTGAACAGCTCTCTATCTTCTTCTCTGGTCCAGTCATACATACCAGTACGGACTAGTTCTAGGAATGTACCTCGTTTTCTGTAAATATTTAAGAAGCAAATTGATTACTATATTAAAAAATATATATATATATTAAATAAAAATAATTTAAAAACTGTATCAGATATTTCCATATATTAAATATTAAATGGAAATATGTTATCTGATAAAATATAAATTAATTAAAAAACCTTAATTCGAGTAAATTTACTACAATACCTGAAGTATACAGCTAAATCGGTGGCTAATATAGCATCCTCTAATACTTTTATAATGCGAGAATACTCTTCTGGTGAAAGGTTACTTAAAATCTGATTTCCCTAAAAATGATTATATTTATATTAAGTAAATCATTAAGACAAATATACTAAACAGAATGAAATTGTCTTACTTGACTGTTCAATATCATTAGACATTGATCGAAATGATGATGTTCCATAGTGGAAGTTGAGTAGAGCTGCGCAAGTGGCGAGGAAACTCTGAAAGAAGTGAAAACATACAATATAGTCGATGATATAGGTAATAAAGTATAAAATGTATAACTTACTTAATTTGAAAAGAGTTGTTTGTTCCACGATGGTCCAAATCATGGCAAAGACAAGCTATGATGAGAGCAAGACATTCTAACTCACCAAAAACTTTCCACCACTGTGTTGTCTGGAATAACGAGATAGTTTTATTAAAATATTTCCATTGAATATTGTTATATACATACTGTTATAATGGAAAACATCATCTGAGCAACATTAAACGCATGCCTCCAGTTGTGGTATGTTACTGAGCGATAATTCTTTTTGACGCTTAACAGCCATCGACACATTACCTGATAATCAATATGAAAGCGTTCGACTAAGTCCATATCCATGAACATTCTTATACTTGCCTAAAATTAAAAATTAAAAAAAAATTAATTTGATAAAATACAGACAAAATAAATAATACTAACTAGTAGTGTGTCGTCATCACTCATGTGAATATCATCAAATGAAAAATCATACAAATTGTACGTAACAGCCGATGGAACTTTCAAGGCCTGTAAAAACACACAATAAATAGTATTATAAACATTTAACTTAAATATAAATTATAAAATTTAGTTACTTACCCTCAATTTTTGTGCATCTTCCAGTGAAGCTGATGCATGATAGCTAAGTACATCTAATGTCACATTTTGTTTTGCATTAGCAATGATAGCTTTCTCAAACCTACAAATGCAAAACATTAGAATGGAAATTATAGGCTCATATGCCAAGTGCACTTAGACTGGGTGCACTTTCACTTACTTACATGTGTGTATTATGTATTCCCATGCCACAAAATATGGCAAATGCTTCCACGAAGTTCTCATCATTTTTGGTAAATACGAGATCATCAAACTTGTTGACTAACTGTAACACAAATCAATATATTTGTAACTGTGAATATATTTAATAGGTATATATAAATATAATTAATGGGAGTGGAAAATAGGTACTTAATATTATCTAAAGACTGGAATACTATTAGGTAAACATTTATAGATACATAATTTTAAAAGTGGATGGCTGGTCAGTATATTTATTATTCTTGTAATAACTATATAATTACAACATGGTACATAATTAAAAAACACTTTTTTTTTTTTAAAGAAACTATTGTTTCTTAATATGGTATAAACAAATATTAATTAAAAAATATAGTCTAATGTCAGTATGAATATTTAATATTATTATACAAAATATTATTTTTATATTATAAATTTTATTGTCATATTATTACGATATTTATTAAAAACTCCGTTCACGCTGTAGAACAACACTACCTGTATTAGTAACCACAGTGTCAAAATTCATCAAAAAATTTGAAAGATGAGAATATTTACTGTGCCAGAACACCGAGTTTTTTTCAATATAATTATTAGAAAACCTAAAATTCGTGATTGAAAATCTTAAAATTATAAAATAAAAACTCCACATAGTAAATATTCTTATTTCATATTTTGTATACATTTTGACTAATCACTAAGAGAGAATGTGTATCTATTTTTAAGGGGTTCTGCATAGTCAATTTTTATAAAATTTAAAAAAAAATAAAAATCTTATAATTTAAAAATATGTTAAGTAAATTTCAAAAGTAATTTCCAAATAGATCTATGTCAGTACCACTTTTTTTTGTTGCGTAATCACGATATTTGTTAACAAAACTGTTTTGCGAGATAAAATTGTTTTCGGGCTGTAGTTGCAATTAAGAAATAAATGTTAACACAATATTGTAGACAAACGATTTGTGTTCTACCATCGTAAATTTTTTGATATCACAAGACGTATAACTGAATCTACTTGTAAAAATCTAAAAGATCTCAGAAAAAAAGAAAAAAAGAAAAAGACGACAATATAGAACACGGAAAATTTCATCTAAAATATCGTGTCCATATTTGGTTTCTGAATTATAGGTATAGCCAGAGAACAATTTTTTCTCAGAAAACAGATTTTATGATAAAATAACGCACGTGTATCGTTCTCTCAAGCATTATGAGTTTTTGTGCAAGCGTGACATGCATCTCACCACAGTGCATCAATCATGGTATAAATGATTGTTACAAATCGATAATCACTGTAGACGGCAATCCGTGCGTATCTTAACACGGTCGTGGTATACGGGGTGTGGACTAAATCGATCAATAACGTGTTTACGGTATCCTAACAGTTATAGTACTACGCGTTTTGATAGAACAAATGAATTGAACTTATTATAATGGATAAATGAACATTTTGACGAAAACACGTGTTCGGGTGAATCGATATGCCCGCGATGTTGCTTACTTGTATCACTCCGATGATTTGACCGGAGGAATTTTTGATCGGCATGCAGAGCACGGTGGAGTGTTTGAAACCGGTGTCCTCGTCCACCGACTGATCGAAACGAGTGTCGTCGTAGGCGTTGGCAATATTGACAGTCTGAAATACGTTAACGATCAGCGATACCTATAGGTTTTGTTGGACGTGTATGTGTGAGCTTACCTCTCCGGTGGTGGCCACGTAACCGGTGATGCCGATGTTCACAGGGAATCTGCTTTCGAATGGGCTAAAAAATGACGGCACTGTTAATAGTTACCTATAGGTCATAAAAACGAGGCTAGGGATAAATCGTTTAGTCTCTTACTACACTTTTCACAATATATTTGTGTCTCTCCCTTCGTTAAAAGAGAAGAAATAGAAGGGGATTTTACCTCGTCCGCTCGTCGTCTTTGCCTTGCAGGTCGTTTGCCTCCAAGTCGAATACCCGCGAGAAACTGGCCTTCGACGCCTCGTGCAACAGTAACACCTGAATAAAATAACATAAAATCATTAGGAATCGGCACTATGGTGTGTAATATACTCTAAAAAAAACCATATGACATTCACTCTGATTATCCGAAAATTTAGATAAAAATATTATTCAAATACGGAAATTGGTAAAAATGTCCAAAATAATATTAAAAATCATTAGGACATTAATACATTCTCACTGTTCTATTTAATCGAATGATAACACAATCAGTATCTATTATATATGCCTATTACAAAAAAAATTGAAAACAAAAATCAATGGAAAAAAAACGTAACAAAATGCAACCGAGAAAGGAAAGAATAGCCTAAAATCATGATGATAAACACTCAAAACGCTGAAAATGAACAAAATGAACATTTGGAAATTATAAATGATAATACATGGTAAATGTACAAATGTACATGATTCGAATTTTATACTTAAAAATAATAGCACGTATAATAAATGTTGATAATAACGTACTATGCAGTGAAAATCAGCTATGTCTAAAATTTTAATGATTTTTACTCAGGTAATATTCATCAGATTTAAAAAAAAAAAAAAAAAAAAAAAAAATTAAAAACGTAATTCTTATAAAAATATTTTTTTTAAGAATTTACAATTTAAATCATAGTTAATCATTTGAAAATCGAAACATAATAAAAACATTATCTACGAATCAAGATAAATATTTTTAATTTAAATTTGAAAATACAAATTAAATTCAAAGCTATAACTAATTTATATAATATTTATTAATTCATTTATATTTAAAATAGAAAATATGTAAACAAAGTGAACTAGAAATGTACTTTTAAAATGAAAGAAATGCTCTAAATGTTTAAAAAATAAATTCTCTGAAAATCAAAAAAGTTTATAAATGCAAACTAAAAGTTTCAGTTAAAAATTCTTTGGTGTGAATCGAATTTTGTAATTAGAAAGTATTGTACTAGAGCACCCCCTAAAAATATATTCTGCATTTAAATTCGCTGCTTAAATGTTATTATTATGATGCTTATCACTAATTGTTAGGCATTTAGTGATATGGGACCACTGGTTGATTATAAAGTTTTTTTCTTAATAAAAAAAAACATCTCGGATATTGACTAACAGAGAAAACTATAGATTTATGTAGGACATGACTTAAATGCAAATTTACCTGGACCCTCTGGCACTGTATTAGAGATTGAGTGTGCGTGAGGATTCTAAAAACCATATGCTCTATCGTGCTTTGTTCTTCGAAAATCATACGAGCGAGATCCAACAGAACCTGTTGAATAAACAACGAATTATAATAAACAAATACTTCAGTACCTACTGCACGTTTAACAATAACTATTGAAATATAGGCTCATTATAATTATAATAATATTACAATAATTTTTAAATCAAGATGACCTATATACGGTTCGACCTAAATAAATAGAATTCCTCACCTGATTTCGTTTTACTTCCAACTGGCTCTTTTCATATAGTTGCGCGTTCCTCAGACCGATGCCGCAAAATTGCAAATAGTCCGAGAAAACTTTCTCGTCATTCGGGGTAAAACAGGGTGCATTTTTCTTATTAATCACCTGGTAAATTACAAAAAAAATTTGCTTTATTTAAAAACACTTTACGAGATCATAATAAATAATATGTTCACTATATTTCAAGCAATATTTTCTTCGTCCAAAATTTGTAGCACCAGTTTTTGGTTAATCGTAACGGAAAAAAAAAAAAAATTTACCAATGTTGCCAAAATATCAAAGAAATGAATTTTACAAAATATACTGATGTGTAATAAAATAACACATTTTTTGGAAAATAGGAGAATATAATAAAAACTAGTTTTTTTTTATGAAAAATATAATTTTAAGAATAATAGAAAATATTCCAATTTTTAAAAGCTTTTCTATATTTTTATCTATAAGTGTAATTTAATTTTTTTTAGTGCTATATATTCATAAAAATCCAAGGTAAACAAAAAAAAAATATATATATATAAAAATTATTCACGATATAGATCGATTCCTGTTGTAAAATATCTTTAGGCTTTACAAAAATTTAATAATTTGTCGAAAAAAGTTATTTTTTTTTAGAGCTTTGTGTCAATTTTCATAGACCTTTACAAAAAACCATCAAAATGTTTATAGAAAATTGTGATTTTTTTTATAAAAACTCACCTGTGCTACACCCATTACTTCGCCATTAAAGTCTTTAATCGGCATGCACAACAAACTATGCGTTTTGTATCCGGTACGGGCATCGATGTCATGGTTGAACCGCGTATCCTGGAAGAAATAAACACAATAGAATCTTTAAATAAACGTATTATAATATTATAAACTATGGTAGGTTTGAAACAGATGCAATCTCAAAGAAGGTATATATCACGATGCTTTGATCCGACAACAAGAGGCATTGAAGTTTATCTGTGGAAAATGCATTTAATTTTAAATTTAATTTTAGTACGATGTTATTTTAATTAACGGCGAAAACATTACTAAAATCAAAATATATTATAAATTATAATTTTATCAAATATTTAAATTTCTACAAAAAAAACTACGGATTGCTAATTAAACTAGACCTTCACTATTATTAAAGGATTATGATTAATTAAACGATATAATTATAATTTTATTTATCTTTTTACAATATTGTAAAATGTTTAATTTCTATTATCGATTTGATTTTAAAACTGCTATATTTAATAAAAAATAATCATTTTTAAAACAGATTTTTTTTGTAAAACTGTTATTATTTTCATTTAAAATTACCGTAATACTGTTGTTATATTATTAGTAAATTTAAAATTATTTGTATAAAAGCTTAATGTATAGAATATATTTGCAAACAATTTCCTAAAAAGTATTCATAAAATTATTTTCCTTACAAATATATTTCCAATAGACATGCTTCTTTAATAGGGTTGCCACTAAGTTTACCAAGTACCCAAGTCAGAAAATGATAAAAAAAAATAGTTTGTACTAAAATATAGGATTAGGTGAATTAATAATAAATATCAAATTTTCTTTTGAAACTTTTATACATTTTTAGTAAAATATTTTAGATATAGATAATTAATTTTAATAGATTGTTGTTGTTGCTAATTTAAGTATTATAAAAATCATAACTGATTTCAATATCGAAAAAAAATTGATTCAATTGTACAATAATATACATAATACATATAGATACATTATATACTTATTGGTGAAACATAATCAATATTTTAAAAAAAATGAGTGGCCCATTAAAAAATGTAATGATAAAATAAAAACGAATTAATTAAATGTCATATTATATAATATTTTAATAATCATAAGTTTAGTAACCCGACGATAACAAGTAAATTGAACATATTATGAAAATGTTAAATTTATGAGAAAATGTGTTTTTGATATTTGAATTAATCAATAGGTATTTAATTAAATATTAATACTTAAGTATGTTAACATAAACTGTCGAGAAAATTTTTGTTTGGACAAATATTTCTAAAATTTCAACTAATACTAAAACTTTTTATATGATTGATTAAAAAAATGTTCTAAATAAAAACTAAAATTCTGGTACATCATTGAAAAAGAGATGTAATTTTAATAAATATTTCATCTTTTTCATCGATATAAAAGAGAATTATCTTTTCCCTGTTTCTAGTTAAAATTTATCACCGGGTACAGGGTCGCTGTCATCAATTTTCTGGTATAATTTCGCTTGAACGCTATCCGCAAACTAAAATATCGTGTTCACGTTCGCATTGTTGTGTTTTACTTTAGGCGATTCTACGCAACGACCGAGAAAGAAGTATTTCTAAAAAGCATTTTATAAGCCATTTCGGTATATTTTTACGGTATCATAATATTAAAATATTATTATTATGACTCAATAAATAGATCATCATCTTCTTTGGTGAATTTTTTATTAGAACATTTCTGTTTTTAATTAGGTATTAAATATTAATAAATAAATTATAGAAAAAACGAAAATATAATTGTTGTACTATTAGAGTGAACGTTCATACATTAATGAAGTCAATAAAATGTATGTCATTTGTCAATTAATAACAATAAAATATTTTTCAACAGAAAACAATCATTCGTTTGCGACACGAACACGATTTGACTGCTTGAAAAGCGATCTGATTTTGAATCGGCGACCACGTTGGCTCAAAAAAAACAGACCAATAGATAAATAAAGACTTAATTTGCATTGTATCAGTAATCGCACAAGGGAACCCGGAACTTTAGACAGTGTTTTCTAGCAGTCGTAAGCGCTAAATCTAATGTATAGTTTTTCTTTACAAGAACAAAATAATTTACCTATTTTCTTTAACTATAACTAAATTAATATCAAAGTAATTTTTTTTTGTGAATTGTCACTCTCTGATTTTACACATTCTGCGTATTATGCTTTTTCTTCTAGTCATCATGCTCACTCTCCTACTAATACAATTTTCATTTTATCTTTATTATTGGTTTATTTCGAATAAATAATTTTTAATTTACCTTGTACGCGTCTGGTATGTTGACAGGCTCTCCGCTCTCGGCCACGTACCCGACGATACCCGTGCCCCACGGTATGTGTATTTCTTTTTTCTTTTCCATCTCTTGCAACGTAGAACGCGAGCACACGTCGAACAGTTTGGACACCAGACATCTTGATTGGCAGCCTTGAAAATGGTGAGGAGCCGTATTCTTGGGTGCCAACGAACCGACATTGGTGGAGCCTATCGGAGAACCGACGATGAGTCCGCTGACGGCCGCTTCTTCGACGGGCGGAACGGGGATTTGCGATGAGTTATTAATAGGAACACGGTCACGGTCGTCACATGACTGATGGTTATGATTATGGTGGTGGTTGTGGTGGTGGTTGTGGTGGTGGTGGTGGTTATGATGGTGGTTATGGTTGTGGTGGTGGTTGTGGTGTAGGTGGTTCGCGGCAGGGACCTGCGGAAGGTTTTCGCTAGCGGTCACGGAACCGGTTGCGGTTGTCGCGACGGCGGTGGCCGCGGCAGCGGAATGGTCATCTTTACTCAAGCATCCTACAGTTATGCTGGCGTGAGGTGGTCGACGAGGGCTACATACGCGCTTCGTTGTCCGGTGATGGTCGTGTTGGCACGCCGACAGGCCGCCGCCCTGCACCAGAAACAAGGATCCCCGATCTGCGTTCAACAGCGTGCTGACGTTCTGTAGGATTTTGTGGCACAGGGAGCGGACATCCAGCTCGTTGCATATGTCTTTTACCTGCAACAAACGCCAAAAAAGGTGAAAAAAATGAAAAGAACTGCATTCCTAGAGAAGAATGAGGTAAAACTATTGTTGATGAACAGTGACAAAGAGATATAACACACTTTAAATAGTCGTGACGAATACGTGTTATTTGAGATGGATACCTATTTCCGAGTCGAAGATAGTATTAAGAAACGAATAGATCCAACAATTATCCAACGTTTGGGTGAAAATAATTGTATTATACATTTGTGGCACACGACTGCACAAGTAATGAATACGATAAGTGAAATGAAATGCGATTCGTAATAAAATAAAATAAAATCAAGACTTGCAGAGAATAATGAAGAATAATCAATGAGGAGCTGAGTGTCCTATGTATACAAGAGAAAGTATTGAGGAGATTTTGATTATCAGTAAGTTTGAGTAGAAACGGTCATTTGTGGATGTCAGAAGAGGAAACAATGATGGACTAATTGGCCAAAGATGGACGCCAAACTCTAAATTATGTCAAAATTTAAAATTAACGTTGTAGGGATTAAGAACCCAAGAAGAGTTGGGGGAAAATATAAATGAATGGAGGAAATGTGTAATGGGTTTGATGGGTTTGGACCTGAAGCTTCGAAGAAAAATAAACAGGCAATATTGTAATAACTCCTGTCGAATTTGTAATCCTCACACGAGTCGCTCTTTCCGAGAAGACGATGATAATATACAATGTATGGCGTACATACATACGTATACATAATATTTTCGCCCACATCAGAAATTCAACACAGCCACGGATGAACGACTACGATGTACGTGGACATGCACATACAGGGTGATTCTATTAACATAGACCATTTGTTATATCGGTCAATTTTTGGTATTTAGGAATATTTTTTAATATTTATTCGAAGGAAATATTATTTCACAAATAAACTATAATGTAAACTTTTAAAATATATTACATTTTACGATTGAATTTGTAGAATATTTTTCTGAAAATATCAATAAACTATTCGAATCGACAGTTTATTAATTTCGTGACTAAGAGTGACAAGTTTCTATCTTGTTATTATTTTTTTTTTTTCTTATCCTGAAAAGCGTTTTGAAGATTCATATCTGCAATTATCTATGTACGATGTATAAAACGAGAATCGTTTTTTTTTTGTATATTCATGGATTAACAAAAAAACCTAATTTCATGCTTAAAATTTGCAAATGATGTGTTGATTTTGAAAACAGGATTTAGATATTTTTTAAAATTTAAACCCATGATTTCTAATCATTTAAGTATAGAAAAGTTGTGGTTTATAGGGATCCTCTTCAATGTTCGATACGAAATTTGACGTAGACGATTTCTGTAAAATTTTCTGTTTTGGAATATGAAGTGAAAAATATGTAAAAAAAGTTGTTTTTTTTACAATCAATTCAATTTAATGCTTATTAAAATAATCGCAAACGACACATGAAAATTAGTCACCGCATTCCGAAAAGAATCACCCGGTACAGACAAATGTAGAGACACTTCACAGCCACACACACTCACGAAAAGTGATGTCCCGTGAAAATTTAATTACCATTTTATAAATATATATATGTATAATATTGTATGTGGTTCATTAAAATGCAGACGGCGTTGTATTCCGGTATAAACCAATTGATTTGTTTATAATCCAATGGCAGCGGGGCGTTAATTAGCCCAGCTTGTCCAAGGTTTAAATGTCCAATTAATGGCTGTTTGTGTTTTTTTTTTTTTTTTGTATATGTGTGTTACGCTGTTACGGCTGAAGACGTTTCTCGAAAAACCAAACCGAGAGTGATTTATTCGTGATGTTCACGTCCTATTATTTTCAGTTTTGTGTCCTATAGTGCTGACGACCTTACACACGTACCTATTCGTATATGAGTTTAGGGGTTGAAAAAAAAGAGCGTAAAATACCTTATCGTTCAGAGATAATGACCTATTCAAATTTGTTTACTCAAATTTTATTTTATTGGTTATATACAGACATACAGTATAACAAGAAATAGTTCTATAAAATAGTTCTACAGATAGAAAAACATATTAAGGCGGTTAAAATAGCAACGTAGTATTTCATTAATATAAACCTAAAAGCCTGACAAAATTAAGGTTAATTTGAATTCTACGATTTTAAATTAAAATATATATTAAGATTCAGTACGTTTTTTTACTAGAGAATGTTCGTAATAGAATTTTTATATTTTTGGGAAATTATAAAATAAGAGTATTTAATTTTTGGAAATGTACTAATTTGCAAATTTTTGTCATATGAATATCAAATATAATAGAAAACAATTATTCCCCACATTCTCTAGTCAAGAATCTTAGCATCTTAATATACGTATTTACATTGTGAGTACCTACTCTTAATTTTGGTCAGGGTTTAAGGTCTAAACTCTAAATCAATGATAATATAATAAAATAGATTAGGTATTTGATTTAATCATAATGAATTATACATGTCATGTGTGTGTGGATATCGGGCAACGCAGTGTTAGCCCGTGTGATACACACACTAAACATTTTATAGTTTTCATATAAATTGATATTTAAATCCATTAAAAAATTTTCAATAAAAATATATTATATATAAATATAGTATAATAAATGTTTCCTAACTATGAAAAATTAATAAAATATTAATTATTAAAATTATGGCAACACATTAATACGACATCCTTAATTCATTTCATTAAAAATATTTCCTAAAATAATTCATCTAATGATTAAATCTATAATTTACATTTTTTGGAATTTAATATAATATAATATTATGTAATAGTATCTATAACTATAAATAATTCCGCTCAGCTATATCATTTAATATAGTGACAATTTGTCACGCACGAATAGTAAATTGTCGTCCGATCATTTGTTATAATATATAATATTACGTACGATCTGCAATTTTACCACGAACAACTTATTATCACACAACTAATTATCCGAAGGGAATAATATTGCCGTATATCCCATAATCAAATGTATAAATACTTTATGGAGAAAAAATGACCGAGAGAAAAATTTATATTTAATATTTATATATAATATTTTTTTATTAGAAATTGGTTTAAATTTCAATTTGTAACAAAATTCTACCTTTTTATTTTACTTTTATATTTTTATCTTATAATATATTTTATTATTGTTAAAATATATAATACCCAAAAAAATCATCCACGATCAATTGACCGGTAATAATATATAATTATTTAAATATTTCAGTCTATATTTATATAGACAGGACTAAACTAGTAAAAGATCATTTATCAAATCATTTTATTTCAAGGTCTACACTTAGATATAGAATGAACTATGCACATTATTTATTATATTATAATTAATCTAAATATTAAATCAAAAAAAAAAAAAAAAACTATAAGATTTATACGCATAAATATACCTTTATACTGAAATAATGAATAGAATTATTATTTTATTAAATGTTCAAAATAATTTCATATCCTAATATAGTATTGTATCGTTTATCGTGGTAGAAAGGCCTATTTTTGTGTGCCGTGTTTGCGTAGTAGCAAACTATACAAGTGTGTCGACAGATAGCAAAATAAGTAAGTACACAATGGTTGTTTTAGTTTTTCGATTTTTGTATTGTTGGGTACACAAAATTACTCGTACTTAGCATAAAAAATACAAATTCTGAAATTCATAAAACATTTTTAATGTTTAAATTATAACAAGTGTTACGGTATAAAATAGAAAAATATGAACTCATAGAAATATTTATATATTTTCTAATTTTTTTGGGGGAAGATACAATTTGTTTATTATTTTACATTATGAAGCGTAATTTGAAAAGTAATTTTTTTTCTTTTTGTATTTAAATTTCAACATTTTCAGCATATTTAATACACATACAACACATAAGAAAAAACCATTAAAGTAAAATTTAGATAATTCACTAAAATCCATGCGGGAGAGAGATTTTAGAGGCGCTAATTGTGTGCAATAGTAAACTTAATAAAAAAATAATAAGCTTCTGCGTAGAAGTGAACTGTTCTATAGCACTAGGCCGGAAGTATGATAAAAAGATAAATGTTAGAGTGAAGCAGCAAACAAATTATTATGACCTAGAGTAG
Source organism: Pemphigus obesinymphae (assembly GCA_025469235.1). Lineage (NCBI taxonomy): Eukaryota > Metazoa > Arthropoda > Insecta > Hemiptera > Aphididae > Pemphigus > Pemphigus obesinymphae. The sequence continues at coordinate 130,331 of JAIPRL010000307.1, read as the reverse complement.
AGTAACCGTATTTACAAAATTAAAACACACAACTGACATGTATATTATTTTGTTATATATAATATGTAATTGTTTTTCCATGCATTTTGACTATTCTAAATGCTAATTAAATGATTAAAACGATTTAATGTACATTACTTTCAATGGTTTAAAAAATTATCAAGTAATTCTTGAATTTTAAAATAGATTCGCCATTCTAGTATTATAACTTATTATAACTTTTGTATGACGACTATATTGGCCGATTACTTTATATTATGTTCTGTCCGATTCTATATTAGCTTTGTTATTTTAAAAATATATATTTTTTTAAACAATTACTTTATTTAATTATCTTAATATTAAGTTTAAGAGATATTCAGAGCAACGAATTATTAGAATATAAAAGGTCACAATATAGATAAACGCATAATATATGTCAAAAAAAAAAATCATAATAAGTAAACGTAGCGAAGGCACTCATAAATACAGACGAAACGGGTGTATAATAGTTTTTAATAAATATATAGAAACCTTAAAAGAGGACACATAATCAAATATTAGTTTCTTCAGCGTAAAATGTATATAGTATAAATCGTAAGGGTAGATATTTATTTAGCAAAAGTCAAAATTTGATAAGAAAAATTAATGAGATTTATCTGTAAATGGATACCAATAATGGGTATATTGTTCTGAGTTAACTATAGAATATTCATTAAATATAGAACATTTTTAATAACAACTTTTATAGGTAATGATAGGTTGTGTAGACAGATTCTACAAACTCTTTAAGAGAACGCTACACACTTGTTTTTTAAGGGGTTGTGTATGGGCAATTTTTAGAAATATCGAAATAAAATAATTAAAAAATATTTAAGTACAATTTAAAATTGTTCTCGTATTTCTACCACTTTTGTTGTGTAATCACGATATTTATTATACAAACATATTTAAGCAAAAGTACTAAAATGGATTTTTTAAGTAATTTTAGAATAAAAATACTTGTTATGAAATCAATAAAAGACTGCAATATTTGAGAGTGATCCTCTTGTTGGTTTTTAAGATAAATAATTAAAAAACAAGTAATTGTTGTTTTAAAAACTTAATTTGTTTTATGTTTATAATGCGTTATTGAATTTCAATGTTTTTCATTGTTGTGAGGAGGACCACAAGGACGTAAAGCACATAAAATCTTCTATACCATCAACAAAATATTTGTTTTCAAAACATTGACTTTCAACGATAAGTTGGTAGCGCCGTAGCAAAGGGATTACAGGGATTGTAGGATGTGGTGAACACGGATATGCATAAAATGGCGAAACGTTCACAATTTCTTTTTGTCGGCCGTACCGGTGAACTGAAAAATGCAATATACCTTCCGAAACTCGATTTTACTTCAACGTCATACGTCTACATCAAAGAGGACGTGGAATTTCCTACTATATTGAATTTCGTCTATTGGAAAAATTCGTAGCGGACAACGAGGATACGAATCTGGAGGAAAGAGTACCAATCCAAAAATAGCATAAAACTACATTACGTGGAGTCGTGTACACAACTAAAATGCTACGAGAACCAAATTATGATGATGATGATGATGATGATTATGGTCTTACCAACTCGAAGATCAACTGTTTCTCGTCGAGCTGCCTGAGTTCGTGTCTGGATCGCCTCCGCGCAACCGGAGCCGTGGTCGTCTCGTCCTGGTGGTCCGAGGCGAGGAACGTTGGCGTGCCATCAACGGTGATTACCATGGGTTTCAGGCCGCCGCGCTCGAACTCGTGCGCCGATATCTTGCGCACCGGCGTGGTGGTGCCACTCGGGCCACTCGCACCACCGCTGCCACCGCCGCAGCAGCCCGATGTGCCCACTGTCGACTGACGTTCGTTGCCCGTCGGCGCCGTAACCGCCGCGTTGCCGCCACTGCTGCCGACACCGCCGCCGCCGCCGCCGCCGCCGCCGCCACTGCCGCCGCAGCTGCTGGCCGAAGCGTGAGAAACGAGCCAGTCGTCCACTATGTTCCTCGTCGCTTTTCTGGAAGCAAAATCAAAACAAGCGGATATGACATTCCTGTATGCTCATATTAAGGGAGGGGTTTGGCGCTCTGGCAGAGCACGTGGGACAACTATACATGAACTCTGCGCCTCACACGTTTTAAACGACATGCCGCAAGACCCAAACTGCAAAATAGTTCTTTTCGCTGACGACACACTCTTCTGTGCAACCAGCAATACACATGTCCACGCAATAGACCGTCTTCAAAAACAACTAACTCTCGTCCAACCCTGGTTCGACGACTGGCAGATAACAATCAACGCACACAAAACCGACACAATCCTGTTTACAAACAAATGCCCCCGCGACTGCCTCAGAATAAAAATCAAACACTCGGAAATAAAATAGTCCACTCCAATTAAATATTTAGGCGTAATCATAGATAAAGACCTCACATTTAATAAACACATCTCCACCATACTGAATAAAGCAAAATATGTTAGGCACTCACTCTACCCACTAATAAACACAAACAGTCCTCTCAGTTTAAATTTAAAAATCTACATATATAAAACTTACATAAGGCCTATAATCACATACGCATGACCCGCTTGGTCCTCAAACACTGTCGCACGTGACTGGAGGCGACTAGGAGCCTTCCAGTCAATCACTCCATTACAGGCCAACCGTGGTTCACATGCAACCAAATAATTCGAAATACTACTAAAATAGACTCACTTCAGGATACATTCGAACACATGCGCGAAATCGCGAAACAGCGCATACTCCTTTCACACCACCCTCACATATCAGGAATCAGCGCTCGCCCTCGAGTCACTCAAAGATTTAAGTCACTTCCGATTTTGTTTTAACCCGTCTCTCTTCGACAAAAATTCCAAAACCCTCACAACACCCTCAATATCCATCCCTCTGAAAAAAGCAATAGCTTGGAGCAGAGAATTCTTCTACAAAGCATAGCATAGCATAACACGTTTTAAAAAATGGTTAATGTCATGTATAAATAGCAAATAACACCATTAATGGTATTCTGAGATATATATATATATATATAAAATGCTAAATTTTTTTACTACCTAGTCTCTATATAAACCTTTAATACTATTTATTTAATTCCCCGGCCCCTTTTCGCGTATTCCTTTACCGTTTTCGGGATTTTTCTGTTTGCCGTTCCCAACTTTTCTCCGAGCTTTCGACGCCGGGAAGAAAATCGCGTTCTCGAAAATGCCGTCCGGTAGCCATCACTAGGCTTTTCCCGCACTGTAGTCTTAAATTAAAAGGAGACTGTAATCTCCTGAAATCGGCTTTTTAGACCTTTGCCGACCTTTGTCGAAACCGTGGACGTCCGATTCACGTCCATCGGACGTTTTTACCTCAAATCGTTCTCGTCCGGCCGGGACGTCCGTTTACGAATACGCGTCGAAATACGATGTCGTCCGTTGTATGTATAGTTTAAAGATGAGAAATTACGTCTACTTAGTTATCTCGATGAATTAGCTTAGAGCCTTAGTGGTTTAGTAGGCCACGATAGATGAATCAAACTAACTTTAGATACGGCTATATCAGTTCGAATCCCACTCCACTGATCCAATTACATATATTTATTTTATTCTTTACATAGAAGATGCATGTAAACGGATCAAAATACTGTCACAGGATTAATTGGTCTCAAAATCAAATTGTTTATTTTACAAACCAGATTTTCGACTTTTATGTCTACCGGGGTCATGTCATTGTTAAGAGGAATAGTGGGGGTCATTGGGAGGGGGGTGGCTATTTGACGTATTAATATTTTATTAAAAATATAAGTATCTTATTTATCTAAAAATGGATTATGTATTTTATTATTAAATTTTGATATTATAGTATGACCAGGATTTGAATATAAATAGTATTTTTCCTGAGTGCTTTGTATTTTGCAAGTACGAAATATGATTCATTTATTTTTATTAGGACTATTAAAGTTTTTTTTTTTTTTTAGGACATTATTATTGTTATACGTTTATCATTTATCGGGAATGAATTTCATTTTAATTAATTTAAAACAAAATTTGGAGGGAAATTATAACATGTTATTTATATTTATATTGGTTATTTAATTTATAAATATCCTGACTATACGTCACCTTTTTGATGCATTGTATTTTGAACTGTAATACATTTTTCTATTGAGATTAATGCTTTTATAACATTCGGTCAGAACTCATTCACGCGGGATGTTTAATACAATGAAATATTAGTGTTGTGCATGGTATTCCATGAATTAAATCAGCCGGCACTCTAGATCGTTCGTCAATTGGAGCTCGCTGCAGGGAGGATCCTGCAAGGACATGTTTGGTCAAGTTGTAATAAGAATTAAGATTGAGTTAAAAAAATCTTAGTTAAAGGAAGTTATTTATTTGAACTATGGAGATTTTCTCCGTCATCTAAATAACCTGATTTAATCTTATAGAGGTTTTTGAGTTGGTATAGTTTGACCATAACTTGATGGACTATTCGTATATAGGATTTGATTAACATTTGATAAAGGTCAATAGTAATAAGAAAAAAAAAATTTAATTTACAAAATAATTTCGTAAACACGTGATTTTTAAAATACCTCGATTACTGAAAACTAAATATATAAATTTGAACTTCATTAGCAACAAGCTCATTAGTCATTATTCTATAAATTGACTAAGACGATTAAATACAGTTGGTTCTTTAAACTCTAACATAAAATATGTCAGTATAGATCTAGTGTTATTAATACTGAGAAACGAACAAATTTAATTTATAAACATTTTTAAAATTTTTTTTTTTACAACTATATTTAACAATGTTATTATATTGCGAAAGGTAGAAATTGATATAGGATGGCGCATAAAGCGGAAAAAATCTATTCTGAATTTATTTCTCTAAATATTATAGTTACATATTTTGCATTTGAATACGATAACCACGTTAAAGAGATGTATTCTAATGGTACGGTCTACCGAAAAAATAATAGTTTTTAGTATACTGAAATACTAATATGAAACGTAAAATATAAATACGAAAATTTAATTAAAATAGGATTTATTACATAGTCAAAGAAGGGTCGAGTCAGTAATTACACATATATAGTGATTATCATAAACATGTCGTAAAATGATATACATATTATTTAAGTTTAAAGATTATACAGGTATTACGAAAAATATTGGATTTCAAGACCTTGGATATGTCATCATTGTGCACTTATTATCGATATTATTGAAACCATCTTAAAAATTAATGTATCTAAAGAAAATTTAATTAACCGAAACATTATCTTCGTGTTTTATTATTATAATTAATTATATTATAATACGAGTAATAATAGTTATTCAAGGTCCAAAAAGTGATTAACTTTAGGTAATAATGAAAAACAATATTATTATATTGATATTATTATCTTGATAATTAAAAAATTATAATAAAATTTTAGTCGAAATACAGTTTTAATACAGTTTTAGACTATAAGATATTTTCTGATAATTGAAATGAATTAAAATTAAAATGTTCAAAAACTATGAAATTTGATAATTTTTGCTTTATATTCTAATGATTTTCAGAATGCTAAAAAAATAAAAACGAAACATAACGAAATGATTATTCAAACTTGTGAATTTTGTTGTTAAAGTCATTAATAATAAAAAAAATATATTTTTATTTTTATAAATAATAAATAGAAATTAGCCGATGATTCAAAATTGACCAAATGATAATATGCAAGTTTACTAATATGTAACGTCTTTGGAAATATAATTGCTATTATTGATATATTTTTCCTCGCAATAGCGGGTGCCCTTCAATATATTTAAATTTAAATTTTAAGATATATATATTATGTTGGTCTTTCATCGATTAACCAAGTTTTCGTCTGCCGAAAAATAATATATGTCTACACAGCGATTGAAATAACTGACGAAACACAGGGATATTTAGGTAGGCACTCAAGTATTAAACCAATTATAATGTTTGTTCCATAAAATAAATAAATTTATTATCCAATTGAAATTTTACATTACAGAATTAAAAATTTTTAGAACGTATACAGTGGGTAAAGTTATTTTATTTGAATACAATTTTATTTTGTTAATATTTGGTATGAACTTTTAAAGTCAACAATTTGAGTACTTTGAATATTCAAATTATTGATTGTATATATTCTTTCGTATATCAATTTTCACTACACAGAAGGATTTGAAAAGAAATTCGAAGACTTGTAATTTATATCTATATATATTTATATATTATAAGCATTAAGGAAATTATTTTTATAAAACCTCGAGTTTTTAAATGGTTTAGGATTATTTTAAGTACTATAATTCGAATATATACGTATTACTGCACCACTGGCACATTCCTTCTTTCCATTTCTAAGGTGTCTAACCCCTTTATTTAGCCGGGTACCTATTTGGGGAGCCTAGATTTTAAATAGGGCTCAAAATTTCAAGAAGGCCTACCGAGAGGTGCATGTTTTTCTGTTATCAGAAACAATCATAATTTATTTTTCTAAAGAATAGGTTCAAATGTACAAAATTATTAATATAATTTTTTTTTAAATGGAGAGAAAATAATCCAGTAATTGGGAGTATTAAAAAAAAAAAAAGTTACCTATACACGTACAGTTCTAAAAATGGTCATATTTTCTTAAACTTACAAAAAAATTTATATTTATAAGTCCCCTTTTGTATTATTATGCCGAACCAACAAAATTTAAAATTCAAATTAAATTTAAAAAAAAACCGGGGTAATAGGTATAGAGTTTCATATTATTTCTAACTTATTGTATTTTTTTTTTTTAATTTATACTAAACTTTTTTATTTTTCAACAAAATTATCAAAATAAAGTTCAGGTAAGTTATAACTTTTATTAAAAGAAAAATATATAGAATTTGATATTTTTGAGAATATATAGTTGATATGATATATATATATATATATATATATATATATACTTACTATTCACCATATCATGATATGTTTACTTTGTTTTCTCATATTATACTTATAAAGTTATAAGTATAATATTTATATTTTGTAGTTATAGATTAAAAGTTATAAGATGATAGGATAGCATTTGACATTTTTAATTTTTGTATATTTTAGACTAAATATTACATTAAATGTTATTATTATACCTGAGAAAATAATCATAAGCGAATTCCCTGTGCTCATCGAGCCATGCTTCGATTTTGGCATATTCTGGATCGTAGTGCTGTTGGTTTCTGGTCGACGGAGTTTGCGATCCCGGCGACGGCAAGGTAGTGATCCGAATCAAGTCTCCACCGCCGCAGGTCTCCGCAGTCATTCGCAGCTCCTCTCCGCCGTTGCCTCTGGATGGTAACCCTGTAATGAATAAAAGTTTTCTGTGAATAAGAGGTTTTTTTAAAAAACTGCGTTTTATAATGAAAAATGGTTCTATATCGGTATTTAGTTTTAAATATTTCTACAATGTACATTAATGCTCTCAGATAAATTAAAAATATTTTACAAATATTCAATAATTCTTATATGGTGGAAAAACATATTAAAAATACTTTTTACATTATAAATTTTACTATTTCAACATTTTATTTTCTAGCAAATATTTCCAAATGTTGATATTTTAATTTTGTTTCTCGGACAACGTAATTTAAATTCTATAATAATACGAAAAAGTTGATTTTGAACGAAATTAAAATTAATTTACATAAAATCCGTTCAAAATGTTTTTAATATATTTCTAGATATTAATGTTCTAAATACATAAAGATAATTTTTATTTCCTTAAATCATCGATTTACCTTCTGGAAATATTTGTATACATTTTTTTTTTCATTATTTTGCTTTCTGAGGTGCGGCTTGAGAATTTAATAATAATATGGTAAAAAAAACTGAACCTTTTCAATATATTTCTAGCAAGTAAATTAATGTTCTAACAATATTCTAAAATATTATACGAATATTTATAATATAAATTTAAGTGTTATAATATTAATAATATATTACTAAAACCCAATAATATTTTTAAACATTAATTTTCTATACTAAAAAAATCCCTAAAACTTTAAATAATCATTATTTTACAATCTAGTAACGTTTAACGTTTCTAGAACATTCATTTAGTAGTTTTTGCTTCTTTTGCATATTTTTGGTAAAAAAAAAAAACCCGGATTTATAACCCTTTCATTCGAAAACAAGCGACATTAAGCTCGTTCGGTACATACTATTGGTATACTATAAACTCGAATTGCAGGTATATATAGATTCAAAAAATTACAATACCGACATTTTGCAGACGGCGCTTGTCGTCGTCGTCCTGCACCATTGCTAAATGTCACGGATTAACGCGTAAATATATTATGTAATTTTTTACAAATATATTTATTTTTTTTAAATTATACAAACGACACGAGAGTCTGCCTGCATTAATATGGTACATATTATATATATTCCAAAACCAATGTCACAGTAATATTATTACATAAACACGCAGGCATCACACATAATCACGCACGCTTAAGATGATGTTTTAAAAAGTTTTTATCAAATAAAAAAACGAAGATCACACAATATAATATTAATAATAAAAAAAAAAAAAAAAAACCGCTCGGTCAAAACGTTACAAAACAATGTATATAAAAAAAACCCATAATATGTATACCTACTCATTCCAGTTTGGTTTTTATTATATATTATTGTTTTGCATATTATTATTGTTATGCATATATTATATATATTATTTATTGTTTTTAATCCAATAAAATATAGCGATAAGCCGGTAAAAAGAACCTAAAGTCCTAAAAAAAAAATATATATATATATATATGTGCTGTAGCGTGCGGAACTAAAACATAGTCATTACATTGGGTCAAATATGATTAATAACCTTCGATCGGATTCGTGATTCCACATAAATTATTATTTATATTATATCACAAATTTATTATATATTCACCGTCTGATCGGTATTGAATTATTGTCCGGCGCAGACGGTAAACGTTTATTTTGTTTTCGTTAAATTATCGTTTACTTCGTACATCGAGAGTCGCAGTAATTACTATTTCAGTCCACCGGATTTGCACGTATGTAATTTTTAGCAAAATATTATTATTATTATTATTATTAGATGTGCGCAAAAACCAGACGGCAAAAACAACAACAAGCACTGTGAAACGTATCCAGAAAGTAAAATTAATGTTTTAATGACGTTTTAAGAGAAATTAGTACGGGCATGCATGATTACTACATTAAAAAAAACATTTAAAATGTTTATAAATATTTTACAAATATTGTAACATCAAGTTAATATGTTAAAAATAATATACTTGAGACAACTTTGAAACGTTTAAAAGTGTGAAAGTGTCAAAACCCTAAAACCCTGTTGGAACATTATAATTCTACTGTATACTTTTGCAGAACTGGTATTTTTCATAAGATCGTTTTCGTTAATTTTTTTTACCGTCTGGATACGTTAAACGATTGTCTTGAGAAAATTTTAATCGATCGTTTATTCGCGTATAAATAATAATATATTGTAAAATATTCAAAGTCAGCGAAATGCATCACGGCGACGGAGTCCGTCTGTCTGTGCACACACTGGAGTTGTTTATTATTCATAGAAAATGTATAAAAATAATTTATTGACAATAATATCCAATATACCGTCAATTCGGTATAAAATATTTTATTTGGTGTAAATATTTCATATAAATATGCTAAGCAAGTGTCTCGCCGGTCAAAAATTCAGCGTATATGCGCGAAAAGAAAAACAAAATTCAAGCATAAAACACAAACCACAGACGTAGGTACACGACCACGTGGTTGACCAGACTATGCAATATAATTTTTTTTTATCCATATCAATTGATTATTGATTAAAACTATATATAGAGCTGAGATTTTTTATGTATTTCCGGTTTTTTTTTAAAATTATTTTCAGAGGTCGGAATTAAGTTACAAGTAGAATTTGAAAACGTTTTTATTTGGAGACATTTTTAGTCCAAAAATGAATGCATAAAAATAATATAAAAACATTTTAACAATATTTTTAAAATATTACATAAAACGTTAATTTTGCGGTTCAAAAATACAAAAAATAAATTTAGAAAAATATGATATAATAAAATATTAAAAAATCGAAATAATAAGGAATAATTATTAAAAAACAAAACAAAACACATCAAAAAATTATTCATTCAAATATAAAATCGTCCTAATAAGATTAATTAGATTAACTATAGGTAGTTAAATAATTTTAATGACGTATTGTTCATTATTTTCTGACTTATTAAATATTTTTTACCTTTAATGAACTACAGTTGTAATGTTTTTTTCTCTTTTCTCTTAAGTATTATAAATATTTAAGAAAATATATATTATCGGTTTGGATCACATTGATTGCATATTTTATTAGTAGGCACAGCCTATAATGTTATAATATTATATCATAATTTATCAATTTATTAATTTATTTGTTAATAAAAACGAATATTTTTTATACCGTCGCAATAATAGCTATTAAAACCGACAAGATTTTTTTTTATTACAACTTCAGACCAGTGTTCGTGATAATATTATAGGTTTGAAATCTACCAGTCTCATTGAGTATACCTCTCGTTGACGTATTATTTTTAAAGTTTTTTTAGTCATTTTGCCTTTTTTTTTAGGATATTTTGGCGGGCATCAAAATCTCAGCCCTACCGATTTCTTTTTTGAAAATTTAATATCTTTTTTTTTTGGTTTTAAACTTGTTCAGATACCTGCGGCGGCCTCGTCGTCGTCATTGTTGTTGTTGTGATGGTTGTTGTTGTGGCGGTATTTGGTCCGACGGTATCGATGGTGACCCATACCGAAAGTTTGGCCCATTGAACAATGCACCATCACGTGGTGTGGTTACCGCTTACCCGGTTAAAGAACGACCATTCCCGGTCAATTGGCACAACGACATTTCTGTACACGCAATGGGACAGATGGGGTTTGTTATTTTGAACGTAAAGAATGCCGGATTTAAAATATTTATCGTTTTTTATATATTTCATTCGGTCTGCGCTCGAATACCGAGTCAGATAAGCGAATAATAAATTACGATATTTAACGGAACACCAGCTCGGAAAATACATAACTACACACCGTACATAAATTATTATTTAGAGTCACAACATGCTATTTTAAAAAAAGTATTAAGTTGAAAAATTATATATATCATATTATATAATTATTTATCATATAGTATTTGAACACCCCATCGCTGCCACCCATTATGTAGGGTATTGTGGGATTTAGTATTGATAGAATAATATTTTAGACAACGTCTGTTTAAGCTGATATCATCATCGTAGTATCAACGAATTAAATACGCAAAATCTTCTTAAATGATTTCCAAAAATTACAAATTATGATGTAACGTCAAAAAATTTTCCATAAACATTATTAAAAATGTTTATATTTTACTTTTTGGAAAAGTAAAATATTTATGTTTTTTGGACGTAAAACTACATTGTAATGTTTTTTGAAATCTTATTACCATTCCCGAGTACTTCTCACATACATAAACCATGCGTCTCGCCAGATAATTCAACTTCATAAAACTTTAAGTGGTTATATACGTTTAGAGGTATAAAAAACAGATTTTTTTTCTTTCAACGAAATGAAACCACATACATATGTTCAAGTTTATATGTCTAATAAAATTATATTTTAAGCGTCTAAACATTCTTTCGTACAAAATGTTGATGAATCTACGGCTAGGTTTACGGTGAGCAGCATAACTCTGCAGAAATTCATATTAAATCAGAGATCCAAACAAATTTCATTAGAATTTGTCAGTAGCTAGGTAGTGTTTAATCGTTCGGTTTTGGAAAATATTGATTAGAAACATAATGACGGCACGTGAAAAAAATATTGATATTTAACACTAAGAATTGGGTTTTTTTGTTAATAAAAAAAAAAAAACTATACGTTTAAACATATTCATAAATCCTTCGATTAAGACGAGATATTCATGTAATGAATAGGCACAAACAATTTCAGATAGCGTTCGATTCATTAGTTTTCGAGATATTCGGCTCATCGATTTAAGATATGTAGTTTTGAGAAATAAGCGTTTAAAGTTGAAATAGTTTATGATAGCGATATACACACAACAGCCTATATCTCTGTACATATTTTTCAGATCAATTTGAAACTTTCGGTAAATATTCTTCGAAATACCTATTTTCAAAAAATTCTAAATATATATAACCCTTTTATAACCACAGTTGGGCAAAGAGTTTAACTTTAATATTTCAAAATACATTGAAAAAGTATTTTTATGAGTCGATGCTTAAAAAAATAAAAATTTAATAAGGATTTCCATTTGATTTTCAAAATTTGATTATAATTTTTTTTATATTATTATTAAGTAGTACAACATCATTTAATATATCTTATGACTCAATAAGGTTTGCTCAGAATCCCAAATAACATAACAGAATTTTCTATAGTATAATAAATCTCATTTTGTGATATTGAACGTATTCACTCGTCAGCCTCTTTTGAAGCTTGAACAATGTCAAGCTATACTCGTGTACGTCGTGTTTTTGACCATATTCTGAATAATAATATTTTCGTGTGTTTCATAAAAACTAAAATTAGTGTAAATATAATACGAATTTTGAGTATATTTTATGGTTAATTATATATGTATTTTTAGTGTAACAAAAGTTCAAAATATATCCTTATTTTTTCCATATATTTTATTTATTTTTTTTTGTGTATAGTTCAAACTCAACAGATTTGATGACCTGTTTTCTTTTGATAATATATACCGAATGTGAGTAGGTACCTACGTATTAAAATATTGTAGAAGTACCGGTGTAGTGTAGGTACCCGAGCAATATTATTAGTCATTGGACTTTTTATTATGTTTTTTTTTTGCCGTTATTGAAACAATATAGGAATAATTCCTTGAACTCCTTACTTCGATAATTTATAGGCAAACAATATGTATGGTAATAAAATAACCAACCATCACCCCTACACCACTCTGCTCTCCCCACCATGTGTTAAACATGGCAGACGAGCGCAAAGCTCGAAAATCTTGTACGACAACTATTATGGCCGTAAAATCCAATTATTACGATTATTTCGTAATATCGTTATAAACTCGAATAATATTATATATGTATACAGATAAGATATGAAAATAATATGTAATATAATATAATATGAAATATACTTCGTCGAATTCGAACACAGACCTTTCTGGCGTCGTGAATATTTTTTTACGATAGTTTTTTTTTCGCGTTATTAAACATAAAAAATGTTTCTTGCCATTTTTTTATTATTATTATTATTATTATTATTATAAGTTTGACCGCCAGTATATATTATAGTCGAGTTTAGCTGTTGGACCTAATCCAGTAGAGAAATACATAAAATAAAATCACCAATTGTGCTCTGTAATATTACTGTCAAAAATAAACATTTCCAATACATTTCCATGTTATTGATCATAGGATCACATTATAGAATGTTAATTCATTTATCCATTTATTGATGAATAATCGTGTACGGTGGGGGAGTAGAGTCATAACATGGATGAATACTTTCAGACAGTTTTCGATATGGTAAGTAGTAGCGTGATAATGCCCTACAAAAAATGCCTTGAAAATATGCATTTATGACCCAAAACACGTGAAAACGTATAAATATAACAAACAACAAATTATAACTATGAAAAAAATAAACTCATGAACTTTTTCTCGATTAATGAAAAATAATTGATCTAAAATTTAAAAAAATTACCTTAAAATATCGAAAAATGCAATTATAAGTCAAAAAAAGCTATTGAAATTATTGATATGTTATTGAAACATATTTTTAACTGCAAAAGCATTGTCCGTGGTGTTCCAAAAAAAATAATCAACATCCGGGCCCTAGTAATTGGTAATACACCGAGTAATGAATATTAACGCATCACTTTTTTCTTTTCTTAATTACTTTTTCTAATGCCGATTTCTTGATCGATTTAAAAATAGCGCAGATTAATGTCACCTGGGATTAATTGAAGGTAAGTAAATGTAAATTTCAACTCAGATTAAAAGAAAATACAAAGGAATTCTGTCTTGGATTAAAAGAATGTACATAATAATTCGGTTCTGGATTCAAAATAAACATATTCAAGTCTTAAAAATTAAATTTATATTTTTATGTATAAATAATTGAATAGTTTTAATACAACGATTATAAAAAAAAACTTAATAAAATGAATTTAATATCAATAAATTGTATGTAAGTATAATATTTTAATGTAGTGTAATTGTAAAACTAATTGAAATTTAGAGGGTTCTTACATAAACTTTTACTTTATAAATAATATAATATTTTATCATTTTTGACTGAAAAAAATTTAATTATTTAATTTTTATAGTGTGAAAAACTTGAACTATCGTTTCAAACATTTAAAATACGGAATTGTTGCGTGTATGTCCTTCTTTAAATCCAGGATGGAACTGCTAAGCGGTATATTGTAAATACTTTTTATCGCAATGATGTTTGGGATAGAACTTGAATGCAGCCATATTATCATTTCTAACTTGTTTATAAATTATACTATTGTGAAGTAACTAACGAATTAACTTAAAGCTAATTGTATACATATATACCTAAATTAAATTATATTTATATATTATTAAACTTGGGTAGTATTCTAAATACAGTATTCGGAATATTGTATTCAGAATACTTTTTAAATACTTTATTATGAAAGTATTTACTACAATGTTTCGAATAATTTGTAAAAGTATTAATTGCGTGAAAAGACGCTTTTATGTTTATAATTATATAGTTAAAAGGCATTTTTTTTTTTTTAGTCTTTTTCAAACTAAATGTAAATTGTTCGCACATGTTCCAAAACAATTAAAACTCCTAAAAGACACATTGTTGACTGTTTATGTTCGATGAAATAATAAAATTATCACTTAATATTTTCATTAATGAAATTTAGTACATATAGAAGAGATAAAATATTCGAATACATATTCTGAATTATACTTTTTTTTTCAAGTATTCGGAATACTTTTAAAACGCATTATACCCAAGTCTGTATATTGTATACCTATATTATAATATTATGTTATTTTGTTATAATATATATTACAAATTTATAGGAAAACAAAGTTGAATGTATTTCTTGTTATTTTATAACAGGCCACAAATAAAAGCAATATATGACCCAATTTGAGCTATGATTACTTATTTTCGTACAATTATTCATGTATGCCTTTTGAATTTGTAATAATTGTATGTATGCAAAATATGTGTACCTATACAGTATTTAAGTAGCCTAGAATATTTGACACAGTAAAACTTTTTTTATTCGATTCTTATAGACTTATAAGATAGGTATCTTTTTATTCCCAGAATCACAATTCATATTATACGAAATAATTTAATATTTTTTTTTTCAATTTTTTTTTTTTATAATTTTTTGGGGTTCATTGATCTGTTTTTTGAATACTCCTTTCTCCATTTTATCAGCTTTCACAAAAAAAAAAAAAAAAAACAACACTCTTTCACCAATTATCCCGGACTAGAAATAGGTAAGTACACATATACACGAGAAGTAGCTGGGTATAATATGCTACAAGTCTCTAGACCGAAAAAATGCAGACCTTTACTATTTCCAAAGGATAAAATATCAACAAAATAAGTTTCACTTAACTTTTTACTTATTGAAAAAATAACAATTTTGACATTTTGTTAAAAACTAAGTTTTAAAAAAGAAGTTTGCGAATCAGATTTTTTTTTTTATTGTATACAATTATATACAGGCATAATTTGGTCAACAAAATTAATAGCCTTCATATACCACCAATACCATTATTTTTTTTTTTTTATTAAAAACCATTTATCCTAATTTCAACAGTCTGGCATAATATGTACTCCGATAATAATTTGGAAAAATTATATTAGATTCTTCATTATATACTTACTCTAGGAGTCACACTGTTTTTATGATCGAAACATATTTTTCATATTCATATTACAAAAAATATTATGATAAAAATAATTTTAAATTACCAACATTTTCAAAATGTCAAACATAAAAATCTAAAAATCTAATTAATTAAAAGTAGTTTTTAGAAATTCCTTTATAGAGGTTATTAGAATATTTTTTCAATATTAAAATTCAAGAAAGTGTTCGACTTTCTGATGGAATTAGAATCGTATATTAGAGGAAAAAATAGACATTGTTTCATTTTTGCAAAATAAATCGTTGGAACGCATACTTTTGATATAAGATACTAACACTAATGATCATATTAAGATATGATTAATCATATGTAAGACTCGCACAATAAACCATCAGGCTGTATAACGTAATAATAAGTAATTATTTATATAATACTCCTTAGAATCGTGTTGTATAATAATAACTATAGTAAATAATATTAAGAATAAGTTAATAAGTTAGGTAAGGTTATAAATTTAATTTAAAAAAAAAAGAAGAATAATTATCAAGAGACCAAGAGTTAAAATATAGAAACACTAAAAACTTTGAAAGAATACTTCAAGGAGAAAATCACCAAATATTATTTTAGAATTCAGTAAGTAATCAATAATTTTAAAGTAGAAGAAAATATAAAGTCCGGTTATTGAGAGATTGAAAAAGTGAAGATTCAAAAGTGGTAACAATATATTTTATTATAATATATTGACATATTTATTTATACTTATTTGTAGTTAAAATATTCAAGTACTTTAGTATTCTAATATTTTCTATGTAATATTCTTAATTTTATTGTTAAATTTTTATTATTTTTAATGTTTGTTTTAATTTATATAATATATATATATATTTAATTCTGTATAGCTTTATAATTGTTAAGAGATTGGTTATTCAAATTTTCATTGTAGAAGGTATACAAAGAGTAATGTGAAGAAATAAGATGCCCAATTAATTAAAAAAAGTTTTGAGTTTCTTTCTCTGCCTATGAATGGGAAAGAATTTTATATATAGAGCTTTTCAAGTCCTGTCATTTATAATTGTATAATAGATATAATATATTCAGTTATTTCATTCCAACACTTATTACGATCTACAGATGATCCACCATGACGTGACACACTATAATGTATTATGACAGAATTATGATGATATTGTTATATGACTGATATTCTCTGTGATGTGATGTGTTTTCAATAGTTTTATTAAAATTGATTTTTTTTTTTAGATTTTATTCAAATTTTGTACGGTTATTAAATTCTAAGATGCAGTTGAATATTAAAATCGCGTAAGTATACGTTCGACATCTGTAATTAATATATACCGCCATAACCTGTTGCATCTTATGTGATTATGATCGTTTATCGAGTCTTACAGGAAAAATGTATACACGCACAGATACATATGTTTTCAAGATATGTGTACGATAAACAACAAAATTTACAAGAACAAAAAACAAGTTCCTTATGAAAAAATGAGTCTAGTTTAATATTATTAAGTTAAATATTGTTCCTATGTTAGTGTTAAAATGATAGGTATAATTTCAGAAATATAAAAAAAGTATTTTTAGAAATCGTAGATACGAGTAGGTTAAAAATTAAATACAATTTTTTCTTTAGCGATAAATGATGAGAATAATTTTTAAGTTTTAAAATATTATAGGGTCGAATTTCAGGACGTATTTTTCAGGACGAAAGAAGTAAAAAAGACGATTTATGGTAGATTAGGTTACATCTGTATTTAAATATTTAATCATTTAAAACCAAAGTTACAATTATCTGTCAAAATTGTCGATTTATCATTCTACACAATGATATGTGGAGTATATTATTTCCTGAAAATCTATATTTTTAATAATATAATGTGAACAATCGATATAAAAAAAAAATTATATATTTATTTATATAGTATAACAAATAATGAACTATAGGTACAAACTTTCCAATTTTGTACTACTCACTTTAATTAAATAATAAAATTAGTAAGCAAAAAAAAAGGATAAAAAGCAAAATAGTAATTAGAGTAATCTACGACTGATCTTATATTAAATTTGCATGTCTTAAAACCTAAAAAGAATAATTGTATGTAAAAATATCTTAATATCTCAAAATAATAAATTTCTATAAATAATCCAAAATTAAGAAAATATTAACAAAAATATTTCGTATTTTGCTTGTATGTTGAAAATTTTAAGTCTAGTATTATTATTTACGTTTTTGACGAAATCGTATTTTTACCATTTTTAATAATTTTTCAGTAGTTTTCTTTCTTAGGCATTAAAAAATAATAAAATCAAATAATTAAAAATATACGATAATTTCGATAATCGAAAAATGAACTCTCTAAAATACCAACAAGGATAAATTTCCTATTGGAAAATAGGTTATAAGTTTATAACGATTAGAGCACTTCTTTCTATAGAAAAAATGAATACAGATTTTTTTGGTTATTAAACATTTTTAAAATTAACTAAAAAAAAATTTTTTAAATTTATTTTCATCAAAAAATTTTAGCATTATTAAACTATTATTAATACAATGTAATAACGATAAAAATGTTTAAACATTAATTTTCCGTGCAGAAAAAAAAAAATGTGAAACATGCTTCGATCGATGCAAAGTAGACTTATTGATGATTTTTAAATCGAAATAAGAACACTAAAAGTAATCAAACTAATGTCAGGCGCCGATGTCGTTTCAAGGAAAAATTGATGCGAGTTTGCAAAAAAACCATTATTAGAATATTATTTTACTGTTTGGAAGACCATTATCTATTTATTTATTGTTATTATTTTTGCCGACTGGGATATTATTATTCGTTTAAGCCTTTTCTCCCTTGTAACATCTGATGAATTATTATAATCCTATTACGTTACTATAGTGTACACACCATGTTATAGTAATAAAATATAATGTAAAATGTGCTGTATGCGTGTAGATAGGCACGTACTGTCGTAGTATTTGTGAAAGGGGAAATGGATATGCTGTCTCGTAATATTAGTTGATTATCATTGCGAGGTAAGGCCTACGTTCGTAATAGCAGTAAATTACATTCTATACAATTTTACATCTCTACGCCTATACCTATATCGAAGAGTATATGCACACATTTCATAACAACCATGAAATACGCGTATATAATCATATTTTCGAAAAAATAAAAATAAAATATATATCAAAAGAAGAACCATCTAAAAAACCAGGAAAGAACTACAAATGTCCAAGAAATAAATATCAGAATTATGTTCCTTAATGGACAATTTTTACTAAATAAAATAAAATAAAGTATCAATTGTTTTTAATAATATAATAATAATAATAATAGATAATTATTGTCATTTAGGGTATATTTGTGTAATTAGATAATAATAAAATAATAAACGAGAAATAATAATAACATATAAAGTACAAATTGTACACAGATAGAAAAAGAAAAGAAAATCATTTTGGAACATTTTCAAAAAGTAAAATAATGTATGAATAGTATTTTTGAATCATTTTCAGTGCACATTTTTGTGAGTCTGTTGTAAAAATTTTACCAATGCAAGTTTAAAATGATTATTATTTCTGAAGATCATTTCGGGGATCTTTTCACCCAATATTTTTTTTATCAGATAGGTATCATTTCTGACGTATGGATAGATTTATTAATACGTTGAAAATCCTAAAAAATATTTTTAATTCGTAATGGAGTCCTTCTGATATCGACTTGTTCGTGTTTTGAATTTTTTCACTTACTTCGAATTCCCCGAAACGGAGTATGGTAATACTTCGAAATTTTTAAAATGAATTTTTGCGACACACAATTTAGATCAAAAGTATGGAAGAGTAGATTTTGTGTCTGTTCTTAGAATTGGACCCCAATAAGGACAAAATAATCCTAAAATGTGAAACGTACATTTTCTATCCACATTCCGTTTTTATACTGTGATTGTAAGACCAAATGTAAAAAAATATGTATTATCGAAATTAAACAATATAAATGATAAAATCACAGGAACGAAGAGTAGGTATATTATAATTCTGCAGAGTAAATAATTGGATTATTAATTTTCATTCTTCGCGGCGGTTCAACGCACGTGCGTGGTCAGAATATTATGTACACAGTATGTGGTGTATAAAAAACCTATACATTGTACGGTATAGTAGTCAACAGGTATCGCCTACCTGTTGCTCACGCTATTAATATTGAAAGTGTTTTACATACCTCGATACCTACCAACACTAATAATGATATTACTCATGTACGAAATGACGAATATCTATCAGGGCAAGTTTGTCTATTCTATTTGTCATCCAATGTAACGCATATTTTCGCCCGTTATTTAAACGTCATCGCCGATTAATTATCATAGAATGTTACTCGTATTTAGCTGTTTCGGTTGGCCATATTATCATTTTTTAGTTGTCTTATATTAAAAAAAAAACCCTACTAATATCAATATGATAATTATTAATCATTATCATTATCTAACAATTATCAGTACTTTTTAGTAATCGGTAGGTAGATAACTGATAATAAACGGACTTCCACGCGCGTGCATACTCTCAAATAAATTACAATAATAATTTATTGTAAATCATTAATCTTTATTATATCATATCGACTTAAGACGGTAGATATTACACATTTATTATTATTATTATTATTATTATTATTAATTTGATGCCGTGTGCATTTTAAACAACAGTAAATAATAATTTGTCAATGATAGTAATATGTGCGAAATGATTGGAATGTCCTACTCTGATATACACTGATATATCGTATATTATAAAATCAACAACAAAACGTATCAGAGTCCACACTGACAGGAAATATACAGAGCGTAAAATAGAACTATTCGACCAAATATTTAAACTTTTGTTCAAATCGATATTTTGAGTATAACTTTTATTAATATACATTTCGCTTATCAATATTGTCGAAACCTATTTCCCTAAAATAAATAAATAATTTATGATAAAAATATAACCATGTATCGTATCACGAAAGAAATATAAATCGAAATCTACCATAATTAGGTATCTAGGTTAATTTTACAATAAAAAATTTCAGATAATAATATCATCTTCTTTCACAAAGTTTAAATATTCTTTAAAACAAAGTATTGGACCTTTGTATATATTTATAATACTACTATTTTTCTTATAACAGATTCACACAATTAGTGTAATCTTAATATTTTTTTAAGACCCTTCAAATTTTGAACAGAACTATTAAATATTTGACAAATAGTCCTCCTATTACACTCTGTATATAACTAGTCAAATAACCACAGTTAATTTACACGTGCACTAAAATTATCATCGGTAATTACGAATATACGACGGTTAATGTACCAATATATTATATATTTGATATTGATTTTCCGCAAAAGATTTACCTTTGCATAAAATGTTGCAACTGTTAAATTATCGATGTAATATTTGAACCGAAAATGAAATATGTAAAGAAAAACACTAGTGAAGCATAATACTACAAAAAAAAAATAAAAACGAAAAACGAAAAAGTAAATAAATAAAATAATATTACGTATAAATATCGTATAATACTAATAATTATTATTATATGATTTCGATTTAATGATTTGTATTTCAAATATCGATATAATAACCTAATTAATAAAAACCCTTAGGTTTAAAAAACCAAAATTTAAAACATTTTATATTTTATACGTTGATTGTTTACGTCAATGAATTATCATTTGTAATCTTACAATGTTTATTTTGTTTTTTCATTTTTTTTTTTTTTTTATCAAACTTATTTGTTTAATATTGTAATTAAAATATAGTGTGATCTATTCGATGGAGTTTTTTCAGAGAAGAGTGCGGTGCTTTTTTAAGTGGAATATTTTCTTTTGTCAACAACTCATATTGTACTAGAGTATCGGATTTAGACATCTATCATATTGACGATAATAACATATAATATATTGCCGAGCCATCGGATACATCCTCAACGATTACGTAAAGTTCACAAGTGTTATTGATTACAAAATGCGCAGAAACCGTTTTTTTTTTCATATTCCGGAGACAGGCAGGTATATTATATAGGTAATGCTCATATTATACTATTTTGTACGACGCACATGATTTAAATGGATCATTGCTGCACATCTATAGATCTCGCGTAGTTATAATACTCAACCATAAAATATATTTTATACAGGGTGAACAATTTGATAAAACCGTTCACATATTCGAGAATCAATACCCGAAACGATGAAAACTGAAGCAATCGGCATACAAACCAAATGTCTTGATTTTCAAAGTAGAAAATTTTAAATGTAAAATGTAAAATGGCATTTGAAAAAATATACTACTGCAAGGAACTGTATATTTATGTGATCACGAAGAAGAGATTAATGATGCAATTCGGAATACTGTTAATTGTATTGATAAAAGAATACCCGTAGAACATTTTAAGGAACATTTAAAGTTGAATTAAATATTTCAAAGGGTAGGTGGTACTTTGGTAGTTTACGGAATCGATCAGCTTTTTATACAATACGGATAGTTGAGAAAAATAATTGTTGGTCCTTCGAACCAAATAAATTTTCATTTATCAACAATAAGTTTGACCTTGCGTTTGATCCCGTGTGTATCATACCTTTTGAATATTCACTATACGGTTCTTATAACATCTAATTTTTTGGGCCACCTCAGATCTTACTTACACCTCAGAATATAACCCCCTCCTCTTCCACCACGACCTGAAGAGTATAGTAGTTAGTATTGAATATATAATATGAACCGTACGTTTATGGTAGTAAGATTAAATGATATCAGAACCATATCTTATCGTTTAGGTACGTGTAGAACAGGGTATGCACTTTTATCCGGCTCACGCTGTATATTATACCTAATAATACAACGAGACTAAACCGCGGATGAAACCCGACCTTCGAGTACTGCACATAATAGTATGGTGTGATGGGTATTCAATGAATCATTCGGGGTGGTCTGGTATATCGGATGATTGCCTTTGGAATTCGGATGCTGAGCGTACATAATATATCTATATCCTCACACCTTCATCGTTCAATGGAAACCATACTTCGCAAGTACCCACAAACGTCGCTCGTGACCGATCGAAAAACACTGTTCGACCATCGGTCAACGCCAGTGTCTCGAAATATATTATATACCAGTACATAATATACAAAAGCGTTACGGGCAATATATCTAGCAATAAACCATATAAACTATTAATATTAATATACAGTATGAGAAAATAATTGATGTATATTATATTATATATATTTATATATATTTAGGGTGATTCATATATCAGATGTATAACTTACGTCTATGTCTTTTAGTCGGAAAATGTGTAATCTGAGTACAGTTCGAGAGTTGGAACCGTTATTGATATAAATGGTTTGGGTTTTTGATTTTTAGTACGGGTTACAATATATATATATAGGTTTTAAAAACATATGTAATCGGTTACATGTTCTAAACAGGGTTTTTAATGGTTATGGTATCAGGTACCGTTATAGTACTATAGAAAATGAAAATAACTTAGGTTATAACCAGTTTTATCCCGTTTTTCAAAAACCCGTTCCAAACCCTGTTTTCTACGCGATTTCAAATGTAGATTTGAAAAAAAATTAACCGTATGAATCATTTGTAGTTTTAATAATCGCCTAATTATGCCAATTCAAAGTTGTTAAATACTATTATAATTTATCGCTTATGTACCTGTTACGTTCAAACCTATAGAATTGTTATAAAATATGGTATAACCTCGGCGATGGTTTTGTTATAAGAAGAAAAAATTAACAATAATTTGGATACATAAATATCGTTTCTACGTTCATTTGCCAGATTATGATAATTATTTAAAGTTTTACTCATTGTATATCTTCCCAAAATGTGAAAACTTATTGAAAACGCGCTGCATGTTATCAATCATAAATATTATTTGGATTTCAGTTATTATTATTTCGTATATTTGTAATTATTATAATAGTTATTGTATTGTAATGAATAATTTTCGTAAAAAGTTTGTAAACAAGTATAATTTTAATAATTTTTTACTCCATAATATTTTGAGAACCCCTAGCATACGATATTTCAAACTTGGATAAATAAGTCAAAAACTATTTTAAAAATTAAAAACTTTAGGTATGGGTTTTATAGATTTTTCTGCAATTTATAGGCTACGTATAAAATAAAAATAAAAAAGTAAAATTTGACTGGCCCGGTACAAAATGCAGAGTGAAAAATAGCTGGCAGTGAAAGGCTTAAATATATAAAAACAAAGTATAAATCACTTTTTATGATTTCATTATTTGTCATGTTTACAAATATCAGCTAAATAACGTATAATATATAATAATATAATGGAATAGCCGATTTAAATAACAAAATTTAAGAGGTGTAATATGAAGCGTAAAACATTAAGAAAAGTTTTAGCTAAAGTAAAAATTTTACAGTCATAAAATTTTAAGTAGCGATGTAGTTTATAATATATATCAAATAATAAATTATTCATATGAAAACAACATAGTGTTTTATAACTTTGAGTTGCCATGCAGTTACTAGTTGGGTTAGTACTTATTAGTTAATTAAAAATATTTTAAAAATAGATACATAAGGAATCAAAATAAAAAGGTCAATTAATGGATCCAGAGTTGAAATTTTAAACTCAACCTAGTTACAACATAGTGTAGTATACAGGTAGGTAGTTAATAATAAATACATATATAATGCTAAATTAAAAAAAAAAAAATTTAATTTATACTATTTTTCATTTAGATGAATTAAAATTTTTTGCAATCGACTTAAATTTGTAACTTTTTAAGACAACGAATGATATGGGTTTATAAAATATTGTAATACTGTATTGTATTAATTTTGAATATCGAATTAAAAGTTCGATATTTATAAGTGTTAAGAGTTTTGTCATTTGGTCATTGCATGAGTTATTTGGTGTGTGATTGGAGAATAATTGTCATACCCACTTTCACAGACATAATATTAAAAAATAATAATTAAACTGATTGTTGAATATTTTCCGTCAGAATTTCATTATCTAAACAGCGGTAGTTACAATTAGTTTACTATTGAAATAATCCAAAATATAATGAAACTATGAATAATGTAATACTAATAACTATGAATTAAAATCAACATGATAATATCATTAAATTTAATTTAAAAAAAATACATACACGTGAACACGAAAACTTAGAAAGGAAATTAGATTCATTAGTAAAAGAATCATCCAGAATATATATTTATATATATACTCATGTACTTATGTAATTATTACATTTTGCTTAAAGTCCATTCGAGGGACATACAACCAACCTTAACATTTCAACATAAACATGTATAGCTTAAAAAATGTATAATAAGTTCATTGTAATACAAATTGTATTATGATAGAATTTCCTAAAAAAAATTGGTAAATCAAAACTAATCCGTGTAATTTAAATGAAATTTTAAACAAGAGTACTAACTTTTTTTGTTTTTTATTTTTCTTGAATTATTCAAGAATAGTTGTTATAATTTAGACACGTAGTAAAATAAAATAATAACTGAAATTACAATGTTTATTATTACCGAGAAGCGAAATTATTTGTAAATTCTGATGTATGCCAAATATAATCATATATGTATATAATCCGGACCGATATTTCGAATATCATAATAATTCACGACAATTTTATTTGGTTATTAAAAGATTACTGTTAATTTAAAAAAAAATTTAAGTTATTAATTTTAAATTTTCGTACAAAATTTCCGTAGATCATGAAAATTCTTTAAACATTTAGCAAAAAATAAACGACCTAAAGTTTTTAGTTGTTACTAACATTAACTATAGTTAAAAAGTGATACAGTATAATATAATATATATATATATATATATATATATAAATGTACAATAAGTGAAGTTAAAAAGTAAATATTTCTGATATTTTAAACTCAACTGATAAATAGTCAATTATTACTATCAATAACTAATTACCGCAAATAGTTTTTTTTGTTTCTTCTTCAGAACCATCATCTAATTAAATTTACACATTAGGGCCAAATAACTTTTGTGAGTTCGATAGAGGTTCGATATAGGCTCGTATCTACATTTTTAATTTAAAATAACATAATTAATAAATGGATACTAAATACTTAAAAAAAAGTAAAACAAGGGTAAATTTATTACACTTCTATTGAATAATTTTAAAGAATTAACTAGTAACTTCTCCAACCTTTGGAAAATAAAATTCTTCAGTTTTATTAAGTTAGATTCATTTTTTTTCTCATTTTAACTTAATAAAACAAATTCAATCAGTTGAAATAATCGTTTGTTAACTATTAACATTTTACCGAATACTGTCAGGTTAATTTAACTTAACTAATTAGAGTTGCATATTTTCATTTTTATTTCATTTTTTTTTTCATTCCCATTTTTAATTATTGGTTTATATAAATCAGAGATTTCCGTGATAAAATGTTGGCAAATATAGTATTACAGCTGTATAAAAATAAATTATTATAAAGTTAAAATGTTCTGTTACACAATTTAATAAAGTCAAAGTAAATGTTAATTTTGTTTAAAATTTTTATATTTATAAAATACTTTTAAAAAAGTTTAATTTTGGTGATTTTGAATTGAATTACCCAAGTTCTTTTTAATAATTTAACGTTTTGGTCTTAACATCAAAACAATATGCACGATGGACAAAATCTGATAACAACATAATAACTTTAAATGTAAAATTATACATTAGATAACGAGAAAGGTAAAAAAGTGCAATATTCGGTAAAAAAATTTTATTTATATTGGACAATTATTTCGAAAGTATGCGATTATAAGAATTCCGTTAAGCATATTCGTTTTTAGCAACAAAAAAATATCCACATTCATGCATTCCTAAAAAAAAAAAAAATGATTATGTTCCTAAACCTGAAAAGTTTATGAACCTCTATAAATTATAAATAATATAATAAACTATATACCTGCCCCCCCCCCATACAACATATCGGTCGGGGTGAAGTAATAGAGTGAATTGACTCGATTTGGATCACTCTGTATATGGAGTAAATTATATTTTTTATTTTTTTTTTTTATTGCGATTTCTTTGCTTATCGTTTAAAAACTTATAAATTGGTTGGGCATCAAATCA
Organism: Pemphigus obesinymphae; assembly: GCA_025469235.1. Classification (NCBI taxonomy): domain Eukaryota; kingdom Metazoa; phylum Arthropoda; class Insecta; order Hemiptera; family Aphididae; genus Pemphigus; species Pemphigus obesinymphae. The sequence continues at coordinate 103,224 of JAIPRL010000307.1, read as the reverse complement.
TTAAAATATAATAATAATTGTCGGTGTAAAATATGAATTTTACTTATATTACTTAGGTCATATTATTATTGTAATATTAGGATAAATTTGATGATTTGCGAAAATCGCTGAATAAACTTATTATAATAATATTACTTTATATGAAGTACGAGTATTATATATATATATATATAGGTATATTCTAAGTCGATTTATTGTATAGTCAGTGTATATAGTGTACCTATTCTTTGTTGCATATAATAAGTATGTCTACACAATATTATGCAATTATTATAATTTTTTCACATGTATTCAAACGGATAACTGACGTACGAATATAATATATTGTAGTATATAAGTAGTATATATAGGTATATACGCCATATAAGCTTATACGTAAGTATAGGTACATACAATATATATAAACGTATATAAAACAAACGATATATTATATTGATAAAATATTAAATGTATACATACGGTGTGGTATATTCAGTTGAAAATATTAAGTTCGAAATCGATGAAAATGAAATTATAAAAAAATCGTAAACATCGTATCCGTGCTCAGTAAACATTTTTTTTTTTTTTTTTGTTTGAGAATAAAAATTATTGATGTGAAAATAATATATAAGTAAACGCACGTTAAAATTCGTCGGTTTATATACACTCGGAAATTCCGAGTCGGAAAATTATGATATTATATTATGATGGCCTTGGGCTTAAAAGAATAATACAATATTAAATACATTTATCATCATATTATGCATATATGATAATATATTATAACTTATATATATATATATATACAAGTGCTATACAGTTATATTATAGGTATACGTCAACGTCAAATATCGAAACGTCGTTGTGGGATTAAATACGCGGATTTTGAAACGGATACGGATATAGGAAACATATTTTGATATGGGTGGGTTTATATTTTAACTTTACATAACTCTTTCCCAATATAGACAGTAAACGTAAACAATATTTTCTAAATGCATTCCGAACAAATGATATTCTAATTATGATGCTTTGGGGAAATTATTCATCGTCAATTTTTACGACGATGGAATATATTCGAAATAATGATTTTAAAATTATTTTAACAACATTATAATCATATTCATCAAATATCTTAGATATTTCATTTTTAGACCAAAATACACATTAATCATAGAGCAAAAAAAAAAAAAAAAAAGCATAAAATGTCGTCAATAAAAGGTTTACATAACGTAAATTAATAATACTTTGCGGACATTTTTTTTCCGGTGCCCACCGATTGCCTCTCGTCGGTTTCTCGGATTGTCTCCCATATTTTTATTACCGAAAAAAGAAAAACGTTACTGGAATTGCCTACTGTTTTTAATATTTTCTATCACTCGAATTGTATTTCGCATCAGGTGGTTCAGTATTTTATACACGAATTGCCTACAATAAATGTTAGAATATAGAATTTGATAATAAAATCTATAATAGTCGATATTTTATTTTTCAGTGGCGGAAATTATTTATATTATTGTATAATATATTACTCTGTGTTTTTAATTATTATGGAACCATAAATTTTTATTTTAACAAAATGAAAAATACGTGTTATTTTATTCTTTAATTGATATATTTTTTATTTTTTAAATATTCCAGTTCTACCACAACAAAATTGACTTCTAGACCATTGAGGGGGTTAAATCATTGGCTCAGGTTAATTACTTTGTAAACTACAATTTCCTAAAGTTTCATCAATTTATAATTTGTGTACTAACCAAACTATATTTTTATTCTCAATAAATATATTTTATTGTAATAATAACATATCAATAATCATTTAATAATTAGTTTAATTAATATTCCAATGTTTATAAAAATGCTAATATGAGTTGTTTAGGATTTATTTATTTTTTTTAAATTTAATATCATTAACTAAAAAAATCAAATATTAATATTTACGACAATATTAATAATAATAGAACATAGGTTAGGTTTTGAAAATATGCAAATATGTTAACATATAGGTTTTAAAACCAAAAAAGTAATATATAAAATATCGATGTATTTTGGTAAATCGATATAATATTATATCGGTATTGATAAAATAATGAAATACATCGGTGGGTATGATACGTGGGGGGATTCGAGTGTACTTTTTTGACAATCTCATTGCCTTCCATTTGTCTTCCAAACACCCAAAAGCATCCATTTTTAATTTTTTAATTAAAAATTAAAAATTTTTTTACTTTAATTTTTAATTAAGTTAATTCACTTTTTCGTAGTCGAAATGAATGTTGTAAAAAAAATATTTTTAATATAATATTTTAAAAATAACTTTGACAATAAATTAGAACTTATAAGTATACTTTTTATGTTTTAAAAAAATATATTGTATTATAATACTATTATATACCGTATTTTTATACGTTCATTTTACGAGTTAAAAATTGTTATTATGTATATTTATAGAATCCAGAATACCACAGCCAAATCCATTTAAAAAATGTCCAAAACTTTTTAACTTAAAGGGAAATTATTTTTTAAAAAATAATTTGAATATTAAATTTTAAAAACATTTTCCAGAAACATTATATTGAAAATTATATTTACTGTATCAAAAATATTCATAGAATATTTTATAGTTTTACCATTCTCGAATTCGATTCAAATAGATACAAATGTATACAGTTCGAGTCATTTTTGGTAAAAATAGAAAAATAACTACCTTTATCTTTTGTAAATTTAATCTAAAATTTTTATACTTCGTTTTGAGTATACATAAGAATTGAAAAAAAAAACAGAAAATTCATTTATTATGATTTCAACAAACAATTATTTGTATAACAAAATGTATTGTGATAAAAAAATATAAACAATGTAAATAATTAACGGTAATAAAATAAAGACAAAAAATCAATATAAATATATTTATCTATTTTATATACAATTAATTATAATATAGAAAATACGGTAGCAACTACCTTTTTTTTAAATATAAGTGATTGGGAAAATAAGTTTCATAAATACCTATTAAAGAATAAATTATACGTGTCTTTATTTTCCATCTTGGGGAGCGTTTACTTCATTTGCCCTCCTCAAAAACTTCTCATGAATACGTGTGAGATAATCATGTTTAAATTTACGTTTGATTTCGTATAGGTAATTTTTTAACTTCACTATAAATACAAACAATTTGGACAAGGAAACTTTTTTGTTAATTTTTTCATACACAATTCTTTAAAAAAAAAAACGTTTATAAAAGTTACTTAAAAATAAATTCGAATACAGTTTTCTCGCCGTTTCAGAATTCGATAATAGGTCAATACGCATCATTGCAATTTAATAGCGTAATATTTAGAATAAAAAACCTCTGATATAAGATTATAATTTGACATGTTATCACCGTGTTAGACAAATAGACAACAAATCGGCATATCATTTCCTCTAAATATAATACTCGTACATAATATATATTGATGAGTGATGTCGAGGATGAAGCATAACAGTAGTGCGTTAGTATGAATGAACCAATTGTAGTCGGTATCAAGGCCAAAAGAACACCAAAAAACGAAACAAAATTCAATAACACCATACACATGCACTGAAATACACACACACACACAAATACATTTGTGTATATAATGTACGAAGCCATTTGGGGTCATAACACAGCCTACGTGTGTGTGGGTTCCGTTATCTGTACATGTACAAAAGGCGCTTATCAGCAGCTATTCGGTTTATATATTCATTGTGCATACAAAAACCGATACACGCAGTTTTGTGCTAGAGTAAAAATATTTGAAAAAAACTGATTTTGTTTTTTATCTAATAAATTCTTGAAAAAAAAAACAATTATTGTAATTTTCTCAAAATTATATTTGATTTTTAAAAATGTTGCTTAGATATTAGGTATATGACTAAAAAAATGATCATAGAGTAAGAAAAAAACAACAATACAATAATAAAAGTTTAAAAAAACAACAAACTTGCAATATATATATAATATGACAATTGATGAAGTACTACTCCTACTCCTCGAGAGATAGTGCCAGTGTTTACGGTATAAAAAATGTAAAAAAAATACCGTCTTCAACAATATATAATGCCGAACAATCAATTCTCATTGATACACACATAGTTTCAGATGACATCACTAATATTATTATAAAAAACATAGTACTAAACACATTATTGTTATTATTGTTACAATAATTTGTATTATATGTATTATGTTATCTATACAAACATAGCGTGGTAATTATTGGTATAATATAGTAATTAAACAGGGCAAATTAATGTATAATATGATATAATTATTGTTATAACAACGACTTGACAAAAATTGAATAAAAAAAACATCATATTCCAATACATAATACAATAATATTTTGTTGAACGGAATTTTATATAGATAGGACCTAAGCTATCATCTAAGTCACGAGCTCAGTATATGTAAAAACTCCATATCGTTTTTAAGATTCCAAACATAAGTTTAGACATCTTGAATTCCCATTGTGTCCGTCCATCTTTCGTACATCTAGCCCATAGTTAACTAGTACATAGTTAAGTTTTTGTTTAATTTAGTTACCAGGAAGATAGATATAATTCGTTTTATAATATTCTATTCTATAGTTATTATTATATTGTAAGTGCTTGGCTTACAACGCTGACTTGTAAAAAGTACACGAATACAGAAAACTGGAAAAATACTTTATTATTTGGAGCCTGGAATATTTGCACATTATTCAAGACAGGAGCTACATAAGGTGTGCAATTAGAAATAGAGAAATATAGACTTGGGGTAGTAGCTCGGCAAGAAATTTAATGGAATGAATCGGGATCGATTCACTCGATTCACTCCGAATGGCTAGTCGGGAAACGAAAATTGTCTACGGGAAATGTAATGATCAACATCAGTTTGGAACATACTTTGCGATACATAAGAGTCTAGTACTAGCGGTAAAAGAATTCAAAGATGTAAATCCGAGAATATCAGTATTAACAACTACAACACTGTGATTTGATATTAGTTTCGTTCGCACGCATCTATAGATGTTAAATAACAAGAGGAGAAAAACTTTTTTTTTATGAAGTTATAAAATCTACATTAACTCAATACCAAGGAATAGAATAGAGATTTTATGAGGTGATTTAAATGTGAAAATTGAGAAGGAGTCCTTTTTCAGAACAGTAATAGCAAACCCCAGTTTACATAATTCAAGTAACTAGATGGACAAACCAAATAGACTACGTAATAATAAACATAAGATTCTATAAACTGTATCAAAGGCATTTGCACCCTTAGATGTGCAGATAGTGATTCAGATTACTGAATAAAAAAATAAAATACAATTTGGTGAAATTAAAAAAAATCCCGCTCGATCTGAAGAGACAATGTTAGATAGATATGATGAAACTACTATTAAATAATAAAAAGAAAAGTTTGGATTTTAATACTAGACTGAATGAACAAATAAGGACTACATGATTAGATAATGATGGTTTAATAAATAAAAAGGGGAAACATTTGAAACACTATAAAATAATTATCAGAAGTAGTTATGGAAAATTGAAGAAAACGAAAAAAGAAATTGACAACTATTGATTCCCCAGATGGAGACAAAGAAATTATTTATAAATGATATCAAAAGGAAGCACAACATATTTCGAAAGTCAAAAATGGAAATATGCACAAAGCCTATTAGGGGAAGCAGAACAAAATTACAGAGTAAATAATACAAGTTTGCTATACCAAAGAATAAACATAGCAAGGAAGTATAAGGAATGAGAGACGTTTTTACGAGAAGACGATAGAATTCTAGTAATTTGAAAAACAGAAAATTATGGATAAATGGACAAAGTATTTTACCTGAAGAGTTACTAAAAACGAAGATTTTAAGTAATGAAAGCGTTTGCCCAACACCATCTAAACAAGAAATATTGTTATAGAATAAAAGATTCAAAAACCATAAATTCCCAGGATAAAATGGAATTTAAGCAGAAATTCTGAAAATAATAGACAAAGAAATAGTATTGAGAATTTACGAGATAATAGAATTGGTTTGGGCAAAAGAGGAACTTCCAGAAAACTGAATTGCTTCGATATCTACCACATAAGAAGAATATAACTCTAGACTGCAGAAACTATAGAGGTATAGCCTTAATAAATTTTATAATATTTTGGCATACGGCACTCTTAATAGAATAATACCTTTCTGTAGCGAAAGGTGTTTTAGGAGAGTACCAGGGAAGCTTCAAACCTAACAGATAGACAACAGACCAGATTTTCTGTGTTCACTAAATTTCCCAGAAGACATATAAATTGGACAGAGAACTTTAAATTCTATTTAGCAATTTCGACAGTATAATTGTTATAAGATATCAAAACAAAAAAAAAACGATAAATGTATGAACATTCTATACAATTGTACTATCTATGCTAAGATTAATGTGAGAGAGAAGTTTTCGAAATGTCTTTTATTTTAATATAAAAATTTACAAGTTTACGTAGTGCTTTACTAAATTATAATCTGAATGTAATATATTTTGGCAAATATGAATTACTGAATGTAAGTAACACTATTGTGAGCTTAAGATCTAAACACTTATAATTTTTAGATAGTCGTCGAATGACGAAGAAATTATGGATTTTTTGTACGAGTCGGACCTCGAGTTTGTAGATGACAATAATGCTGATCCGGCATTTTTATTACTAAATTAACGTGAATATGTTTGGCTACAGCTGTACCAACTAGATGACACAACAATAACAACCTAGAATGACCACCACTTGAATAAATAAAAATACATTCCAGCTCCTATTATTGGATATGATTTGAGATTGGGTGGGTATCGTCATTGGCCGAGAATATTGGAACTCAAAGAATCTCTGAGCTGCAAAAATAATATGTAAAAATGCAAAGTATTTTTTATGCTAGCCAAACATATTATTTTAAAGAATACTACATATATGAATAAATAAAATGATACAGTAATTTTTAATTTATTGTTTTGATTAACATAAATAAGGACGGGATTTCCTTATTTCTATTATATCTGATTGATATATATTTTTTTTATGGCTGTCGAGTCCTAGTTCTCACATATGTGAAGGGATTGTTTTTCGCTATTCTTATGACGAATATTTTTTTCAATATTTTTTTAAGTATAATTTATGCTTATAATACAAGGTCATATAAGAAATTTAAAATAAAAAAATAAAAAATAAATACTTAAGCTTGTGAGTGATACGAGTATATTTACACTTATTTAAACAGTTTAGACCATTAGTTATAATTTATAATCACGTATTAGTTATTTACAGTATAAATGAAAAAACCAATTATTGTTATGAAAATTATGAAAATAATGAAAAGAACCTTATCATCAGTGAACGGGAACATTTTTAAACTCCTCACGCATATGTTAATTTAATTTTATATTTAATATTTAAATGTTTATACTAACAATATTATTGGTATGATTTAATTCATATAATATAAGTAATAATGAACTTGGGGATTCATTTTTGGAAATAAATGTGAAACTTTCTTTTTCAAAAATATGTTTTTCTTGAAAGTTGCATTTTAAAAATTCGTCATAGGTGTAATTTTTTTGTTTTATATATGATCCTACACTGTATATAATTTATAACACGTGATAGATAAATAATAGATAAACTGTCATCCAGGAAACGATGACAGGAAATCAGGATGAAATAGTACAGACGTCTAAATGGTTCATTATTATTTTTTCATATTTATGAATGAAACTCTCCCGTGAATGGAATCCTATACAATAGTATGTGCAATCGTGTTGCTGTTCAGCAAATGTACATTTCTAACTGAAATTCATTCATATACGTGTAAGGAAAGAAAAAAAAAGAATGGAAAATATTCATTGTAAGTAGTCGAACAAAAACTTGAAAAAATACAATATTTCGAAATACAACACGTATAGTTTGTGCTAGTCAAAAGTGTAATAAATATGTAAAATTTTAAAATTAAATATAAAGAAACCTATTGTGAATTCAAAACTTCGCACATAATAGAAGAAGTCAACATTTTTTCAAAACATTTCCTAAAAGGAATATATTAATATGCTTAAGGTAAATTGTTGGTTTAAAAAATAATGTTGGTAACATTTATATAAAGTGTTATTAAAACAATACTTTTAATACTTTATTTTTCCGGTTTAAGAATATTCCAAAAACCATTATTAGAACATTATTTTAATTTTTAATTTATTTTTAGAAAAAATGACTAATATTATATTTTTGCTATATTATGCGTATATTTCATATTTTCAAAGTTGAGGAACCACTGTCTCAAGATATTTTCCTCGAGTGTAAAATGTTATGAGAATTTTGTTTGTCCCCTTGGCACGAGACGATAGTCTATTTTCGATCACATAGACTCCCCTCTCCCAGTGGCTACGTCCCACGAAGAAATAACATTTTCTATTATAATTCGCCATACGGCTTACGGATGGGTTGAAGACCTGAGGATTTCATAATGCGATAACACAATATGCATGTGGAAAATGCAGTGCGGTCAATACATATTATAAGACCGTCTAGGCGAAACTAGTGCCAATTTTTCGTTTAAATCATTAAAAAAAAATTAATTCCATCATTCGTATTTATATCATCGAACGTCAGAAACAATCGACATAATTCCATATACTTGTATGCATTATTTAAAAACAGGTAATTTGAAAACATTTTTTTACTTCTCTATACTAAAATTCCAAAATCAAACTTAAAAAAATGCACCTAAATTTATAATCAAATTTCTTCAAGTTTAAAAAGTAAATATTTAATCATAATCCAACTTACAACAAATATATTATCGTATACCTAATATTATCAGTATTATTTAAATAAATAAAAAATTAAAAATTTCGGAGTACAAGTAGCATTATTAAACTACAAGTAATTTTTTGGGAAAATAATATAAAATAAATAAAAAATGAGCACAATTTCCAATCAAAATGTACTTTATCTTTATTTTTGATTAAAATATATTCAGATATTAACTAACTATGATTTCTACGAAATATTATTTTAAAATTCATTATATTGACTATATAATATAGAAGCCGGACCCATTTAGAAGATATACCATGTTTATTATTACAGAGATTCAATGATACAATTTCAATTGAAATTGAAATAATAAAAAAAAAAAAGTGAAATATTTTGATATTTTTATCATTTGAAATTATATAAATTGGGTCGGACTTATCGTTCTCGAGTTTTTATATATATATATATATATGGAATTGTTTGAATGCCCTCCCGATATAAATTCACCCGAATGTATTAATATAAATGTAAGTAAAATTGTGAAAAATACTACGAAAATTCGACGATTTGAAATTAATAACTATAAAATTAATATTAAAATAGTAAAGGTACCTAATATGGGAATCAGTTAGTCGGACTTACTGTTTTCGGTGTTTTATAAAACTATTGTCCTAAGACAGAAGAAATCTACAAATGTCAAAAAAACAAACTATTGCCACATGGTACTATAATAGGAACTCGGTACAATAGTATACGTAGTTCAAACGAACAGAAAATATAGTAAATATAATGATAAATACTTAATAATAAAAGTTGCAATGATAAGAAAATGTATTAAGATTCCGCTCACATATCGCATATACATATTAAACACTCGTTATCTTCGTGGACGCCGAGATCAAGAAAAAAAAAAAAGGTGAAAAAAATCAAATCGACATAATGGAATTCGAACCGGTGTACCCATATCGAAAGTTCGTTTAACGATCGACGCCCTATACCACTAAACTATTTACATAATATGGTCGACATTTTTCGTATTTAAACTATTCAGACAACAGACGATACCGTATTTCGACTCATAATATAAGTACATATACACATATTCGGAACCAACGTCTCGGTTGGACGAAAGTCCGACGATTAAGTATTCAATATAGAAAAATATGCCGAAGGTACTTACTATGTGAATCAGCCAGTCGGACTTATCGTTCTCGGTTATTTTATAAAACTATTGTCGCCAAACAGAAATATGAACGTCTGAGAAAAATAAATACGAACTTGCCACAGGGTATTATAATAAGTACTATTATACGTAGTTTTTACGAACAGACGAAAATATAATAAATACTTAATAATAAAAGTTACAACTATAAGAAAATGTATTAAGATTTCGTTCATATACGCATACATTGGATAAATATTTTTATTTCCGTGAACGCTGAGATTGAGAGAAAAAAACACATTAAAAATCAGATCTGCATATTGGAATTCGAACCGGTGGACCCTTATCGAAATTTGATTTGGCAATCGACGCCCTATACCCAATGCTGGGCAAGTTAATGATTTTTCTCAACTCACTTAAGTTAATAGAAAAAAATAATAAAAGTTGAGTTAAGATAAAAAAAAACTTATTAACTTAAGTTAAGTTAATTTATTTTTGTATGAGTCAATATAACATTTGAGATATACACGTCTAATTTAAGTATTTTTTATTTTTTTATATACCTACTATTTATTATAAATACTACAATGTATTTATAATAATTACTATAAAAATTAACAACAAACAGATTCATAAAAATGTTTAATTAATAGGTACCTTCATTTTTCTTCAAAATTTCAACAAATAGAAATTTTTCATTGCAAATTACCTACCTAAATATTGTTTATTGGTGGGAAATCTAATATATTTCTAAATTTATTTTATAGAGAGATTAATATATAAATTGTAATGTACAGTTATTCTTGTTTTATTTATATTTTCCGAAAATAAATAATTCTTATAATATAAGAATTATTAAAAACGACAAAAACAACTTTATTTTTATTCAACTATTTTGTATCAATTATTTCTAAATTAACTTAACTGAATTTTAATTAAAAGTAACTCGGTAATTAAAAGTTAATATAGCCAAATATAAGTTAAGTTAATAAGTTAAGTTATCAAACAAAAAAAAAAAAAATCAAATATAAAAAGTTAAGTTATAAAAAAAAAAAATCAAATATAAAAAGTTAATTTAAAAGTTAAAATTAACTTAACTTTTATCTTAACTATTAACTTATTAACTCGTTGATGCCTAGCATTGCCTATATCACTAAGCTACCTATTTAATCGAGATGATAAAATGGTTGAGATTTCTCGAAATTAAATGATTTAGATAATGGATGTTGCCGTATTTCGACTCATAATAAAGGTAACTACACATATTCGGAACGAACGTTTCGGTCATACAGGAACGATTAATAGACAAATAAATATTCAGTTGGGCCTTAAAACATCCGGGAAATCCGAATACGACCTCCACGGCCCCGTAAACCGTTAGTAAAAAGTCGCAAACACCGATTTCGGGATGATAAGACGACGGCGCGAAAAATGTTCGAGCAATAAGAAACGGACGGCGAAAAGCTTTTCTTCCATGCGATCTATAGGATGAACACAAAGCTTATACAGTATGTACGTAAACTTCTCTTCTTCGGAAAAGTCAAAATACGGACAAACGGAAACCGGAAAAATTACAAACTCGGAGCACGACACCACCATTTAAAAATGGAAAAAAAAATATTCCAGCTACCACCGATACGGAACACAGCCAGTGGAATTAAATTAAAAGCGTACATTTTTCTCTTCCACAAAAAAAACCGTTTAATATTCGGAGTTCGCATATTATATAATAGATATTAAATTGACAAAGTAAAAAAATAATAAAACTTACGAGTAAATAAAATTTAATAAAAACCCCCTTTTCTTTCTTAAGAGAAGTTTGTTTTATTTATTTGTTATTAAATTACATAATTCCATAGTGTTACATTTTACCAGATAAATAGTTTGCTGTATATCAAATATATCGAAAAAAAAAATACATTGGAAACAGTATTTTACGTATTATTTACAAAAATTATAGACAATAAATAAATAATTTTATAATATATTTATATATATATATATATATAATAATTCTTCTTTTTAAATCATAGATATTAAAAAAACGAATTCTAGAATTGACTAGAAAAACTCATAGATGAACCATTTTTCTTATCAGTAACTCAATAATTATTTTATGACGACTATTTTAAAATATTCAATTGACTCGATTTAACAATAATAATTATTATAATAATATTCAATTATCTATGCATTGAAATTGTAGTTCAATGTTACTACTAATAAAGTACTTATTTGAAATCGAATGAACAAAAAAAAGAACAATAATCCATTCAATGTTTTCGGGTCAACACATGAAATATACATTATACAATATTATGTGTAATAAATAACCTTTTAACCACTATGAAAAAAAATATATATGTATTTTCATTAAATATTAATAGTTCATTATTAAGAAAATCGATATCAATTTATTAAAATATATAGTTTCAATAAAACTTACATTTTAATTTAAAACGATAGATAAATAGGTACTACATAAAGTTATATAGATTATTATTATTAGCAAAATGTATTAAACACACAACATTATTTTCAACGAAACAAAATTCAATGTTTTTTGGATAGAAAAAAAATATTATATTCTAATATTCCAGACTACCTACATAAATATAGTTTTTGGTTATTTTTTTTAAATCTCAATTATTCATATGTTTTTATAAAAATCTGAGAATAGTAAGTTCGATACATTATTGAATTATCTATCTACTTTGTCAACGTACAACAGAAACACTTTATGAGTGAAAGCGAACGCCAAATTCCGTCGCAATCAAAATATCTTTAAATTGAATTAATTAACATTATTATTTCTCAAAAACTTCGGTTACCGACTATTCCGGATCCCTATAAAATACATAATATGAGATGAACGAATTACACTAAAAAGTAATTCCACTTATGTGGTGTTTCATTCAGAAATAGTTATACAAATATGTCACAATCAAATGTGGTTACAAATTCAAAGTTATGTATTCAAAAGGTGTTGAACTTAAAAGTAGTCTCACTTAAAAGAAGTTACACTTACAAGTAGTTGTACCCGATAGGTGTTGCACTCAAGCTAGTATTTTATTTAAAACTGAAGTAAAATTATTATTTTTAAGAATTTTAAATATAATTTACAACTAGCTATATGATGGTTAATGAACTAATGAACAGATTTTGATAAATATATTCTAGATATACAGTGGATAAAGTAATAAAAATAAAAAAGTCAAAATTGTCTTTATAATTATTATATTAAACACCAAAAAGATATTTCTAAAATATAAATCAAAACACTACAACATTGTTTCAATGAATATTGCAAATTCGATACTTGGAGTGTTGCATTTTTTTTATTTAGGTACCAAATTTATAAGCAATGCAGTGTATATAATATATTATGTGTTATTGTATTAGCAATACAATACAATATAAATTAATACATTTATGGCTATTAATATATTTATGTTAATTTTCGTTTTTACGTTATAAGTTAAAATATTGATTTTGTTTTTGAACTTGGTGCTGCATTAACAAAAATACTGTAAGACTGATTTTCATTATTAAAATAAATAAACATATAATTTTTTTTAAATAAAAATCTGGTTATTATTATATCATATTATAACTCAGTTTTATATTCAGATAAAACCTGCAACAATCCTGAAAAAGTACTTTTTTCAAAATGACCAATTATTTAACTAATTCTTACTGTTGAATTTAATTGATAATCGAAATAAGAATTTGCATGCACTTAACAAGTTCTTCAATTTTTTTCGTTAATATATTATACAGACTTCATTTGGATGCAAGCATTTTATTGGGGAAAAAAATATATATTATTTAAACATATTATTAGTTACAATTGTTACATAATATTGTAAATGGAACCATTTAATATTTAAAATAAAGCAATGATTTTTTTAAATACTTTTTATACGGCCGTATAATTAAATACAACCCATAAGATATCTATATTTAATTAAAATTTATCTGGATTACGAAAAAAGTGTGCAATAATAATGTGCAATTTGTGGATAATTGTCGTGAATCTCAACTTATGTCCACGTTAAAACATTGAAAAAAGCAACATATATGCTAAAAAATGTCTTTAATTTTTTCTGCTTGGGTCTATCCAGACAAAAATAATATATCGACGAGTTCATTAAAGCCGATCAGACGCACTCGCGGATAAACAGCGACGTGCGTGAACGGATTGCCAAACGGCTTGTGGCTCCACTCCGCACACGAGACAACCATATGTAATCGTTGCGAATAATAAAAATTAGCAACATCCAAAATGCGACCTACAGCAGTTTTCGACACACACGAGCATAATATATATATATATATATATATATATATATATATATATATATATAGATATTATGTATATTGTATATATTGTATATAATATTCATACACATATTGTAGTAGTACATACTTAAAATACAATACTGTTATAGAAAAAAAAAAAAAAAAAAAAAAGAAAGAAAGAAAAAATTAATAATAATAATAATAATAATAATAAAAAGAATAAAACAATATACCACACGCTATTTGTATGTAAGGCATGGGACGACTTCCGAAATGAGTTTGAAAAAAATTGTCGAGTTGACCTACCGCGTCGTCATAACGCAAATGTTATAATATAGGCGTTCATGATGGGATGCAGTAATGGCCAGTAATGTCGTAAAATATAATTTCGTGACTCGATTCGGTTAACACGCTGTTATAATAGTTTGGAGGCACACAGTATACGCACACACAACTCTACACTGTACACGGTTTTACAATGTAATAAAGTAGGTATAGACTGCAAAAAATGTATTTTAATCACCCGGAGAAACGTATGTAAATGCATGTTATTAAAAACTATTGAACACTTCGAAAAACAAAAAATATTCAAATAAACCATAAAATTTCGTCTGAATTTTACAGGCAGTCAACATAATATATAATAATGCATGAAGTTTTTTTTTATTGTCATCATTATAGATTTTGCTAAACATCGTTAATGTACCGAAAACTTCAAAACATACCGCGGAGTACTACTCCTGCAGGTTTCTTCATAATTCGATCCGAAACCCATTACAGGGGTGAAAAAAATACAATTTTGTACTGCATGTATATAAAACTCATGGACTTATTACAAAAAATTCAAAAAATAATTATTATTATATATAATTGAATAATTAAATTCACTGACAGAAAAAAATGGACTATTTAAAAATAAAGACACAATTTTATATCCAATAATAGAGTCACTAAGTGCATTGATGGATCTGTTAAAGCAAAATTTTGTACCTATTTATTAATTTGAAAATTATGTCACTGATTAATTCTATTTACATTATAATATATGAGAACAAATAATACCCAATAATGGTATTGATATAAAAAGTTTTCATTCAAATCAATTCGTGTAGTTCCATTTATATAGTTTATGCGTTACCAATGAGAAGGTAGTGCCTATAACGTTAATTATACTTTTCTACTATTATTGTTTATATGAAAAGGTTTAATAACTAATTAGTGCTTGATTATACATTCAAAGTAACACTTATATTAAAACGGTTTCAAAAATAACGGAACTTCATCAACGATTTTAACATTGGATTTTGTACTGCAACATATTTGCTAAAATACGTATTTATCAACTTATAATAATAATGAACAGTTTTTTTTTTTTTTTGTAAATTTGTATTTTATTTCATTTATATAAATTGACTACAAGTACCTACTTAATTAATAAATATAAAAATTTGCAATCAATTTTGTTTCAATAGGATGTGTGAGAAAATGTTATATGATAACATTAAAAATCTGAAATCATATACTTAGATAAAATGTAAATAAAATAAAATAGAAATATATATATATATATATATATATATATATATAATATATCTATGACTTCATAAACCTAATTTTGTTTTTAAATAATAATCATTAAACTTAAATTAGTTCTTATGTTTTTAATACAAAAATGTTCCTTAAATCTATGAAAATATTTTAACTAAAGCACAGAAATGTAACGATTTACTGTTTGTTTGTTTGTTTTTTTTCAAAAGACTTATTTAAAATATCGATTACATCAAGTCCTTATATTTGTCAGATTTCCCATGGTACACTTTATATATTCGTAAATATTATGTTTTTTTCCCATGCATCGGCATTGACGACGTCGCCGATCAAATCAGTTCATTCGCGTTGACTATTATGATAAATTGACGTGCAGCGTATAGTGTGCCTGGATGTATATTGAAATATTAAATCGATGATCAAATAGTCATACAAAATAACAAAACAAATCAGAAAAAACGTAGGTATGAAAGAAAAATAATTTTTTCAGTCACACCTGCCATCAATACGACACCAAGAAAAACGTAAAACGTTCTGGACATTCCTCGTCGTCGCAGTAACAATTGAGTTACCACCTTTGCCTTTGCCACGAAACTATTTTCCAGACAGCAAAATATAAATGAAAATAATATTCTTAAAACATTTCAGTTACGTAAATTTAATACATCTTTAATAGCATTTTGACAATCTTATAATATTAGTAAATATTGTCAGTCCATTCAATGATAGTAAACAATAAATAATAATATTTCTAAAAAGTAAAATTTTATGTTATAATAATGTTCTATGTACTGTTAATTTTGTTTCGGAAAACTAATGTTAAAAAGTTATTTGTTTAGGTAGCATTTTAACATCATTTAATATTTGTAAACAAATGTTTTGAAAATAAATTGCTAATATTTTTCAAACATTAATTTTCTGGACCAAAGATTTTTCGTTAACAATAAATGTTACTTTTTGGAATCGTTTTAAAGATAGAACAAAAATATATCTAAGGTTATGGTTTACTTTTGTAGTATATTTATAATACTACATTTTACTAATACTTTAAACATTTTTCTTAAAATATTAATACAACTTTATTTAAAAAACATCCCATATAATACAAATATTAAATGTGTATGTATTAAAAAGTTAAAATCGTTATGTAAATAAATATTATATATATACTTTAAGAAATGTATTTAAAATTAAAATTGTATATTTTTAAAAACATCAATTAAAATACTCGACAATACTGAGAATAGATAATAGTATTAAGATTTTAACCCAGCTAAGAAAAAAAGAGTTTGTAATGCTATTTCAGATATTAAAATAATATTCAAATAGTTTTTGAGACATTTTGGTCTGGAAAATTGAAGTTTAAATATTTCAATATGATTAAAATATATTTTTTATGTATAATATTAAATACCTTTATTTTTTTGAAGTCCATAATATATTTATTGCTTATTTTTGAACTAAAAATTGTGTTAAAATATTTGATTTTTTTGTTTTTATAGCTTAAAAAAATGTTTTAGGGAAACTTTAAGTTCAAAAAGTTAATATTCAAAAAATTATTATTTAACATTTGCGATTATGTGGACTAAATAAACTACTACAACATTATTAGATATACTTTCTAAAAATGCATTACAAACATTTTAGTTTTATTTGTTATCTTGGTATATTTTATACTCAATAATATTAACATTTTCAGTTACAAATCTTTTGGTTGTTTGAATAATTTTGTGATATATCACAATACATTTTCGTTATTACAATTAAATATTTACTTACCTATATTAAACTTTACGTTTCTCACAAAAAAAAAAAAAAATTATAAGAATTTTTTATATTCTATACGTTTTTATAGACAATGATTACATGGACAATTTTTTTTAACAATAAGAAGTGATGATGATGGCGCCTATCAATGGAATTTTACCTGAATAAAAAAACGGTCTAAAAAACACCTATATACTATATACTAGTGTTCTTGTTTTCGAATAGTTCTGCAGATTATACAATATATTGTTGGTGTAAAAAAGGACGTACTCGTATTTATACGATACCGTACGTTTTCAGCCAAATACATATTATGTACCCTATAGTTATATGGAAATTTACACGTATATAGTACACTAGTATATGTGTAATTTATGTAAATTATAATTTCGATTATTTAAAGTTATTAAACACTAAATATACGCCCATATAGTATATATATAAATTTAACCATTTGCGTAAAGATTTTCATGTAGGGATACCTAATTTCATTAAATAGAAGTGTAAAATATATTTAATAAAAAGGAAATAATATACAATATTATTATAATTTTTGTATTGAAAAACAATTATTCAAATTGGTTACACAATTTAATTTAATTTTGGAAAACGTAAATTTCGTTATGAACAAAACGCGCTTTTATGCTGTTGTTATTTGGAATGCTGTAGTATATATTATTATATTATGTAAAAACCATAGAATAACATTGTAAAAAGATATAAATTAACATATTATATGTACTATATCGTGTATGGCAAAATTAATTACCTCAAAAGGCTCAAATCAATGTGACTCTCAAGAGAGCGAATTTTTTTTTTTTTTTAGTTTTAACAGCTAGTATATCATGTATCATAAATAACTGAAAATATGATAATATGAGGGACTATGGTTTTTTGCATTTATAATACTAACTGATAACACAGAACGCTTGTTGAAAATGTAATATTTTTTCTCAATTCACAACAAATAATTATTATTTTTATATAGGGGCACACACTAATTTTGGCCCGTTTAAATGTTTAATTCATACACTATTATGAATACCCATGTACCATATAAAGTCTATAGAGTGATTTAGCATAAAGATTTAAGGTTCTATGCAAAATAAATGCTCATTTTGAAGTTAAACTTCCATAATATAAGTATGAGACTACGATTTAACTGATCTTACAGTATATTATTATAAGATAAGTTATTATTTATTTTGAAACTAGCTAAGACAAATTGTCAATTTCTTCTTTTATTATGCATTTGCTATAACAGTGTCAATATATATATATATAAATTACAGGATTTCTATTTTAATAATAAATTGAAGACTCGATTCCACAAAAATATTTACTTTATTTTGGTAAATACGTATTTCAGTAACAAAGTTACTATCTTCAGTACACAATAACGACTGAATAAAGAGTAAAAATCCACAAGTACTGAAATTATAAAAATGTCTATTTTAAATTGTTATTGCAATACAATATTTAATAAGCATTCGACTATGAGAGTTCTTGTGTACAATTCTTCAATAGCTTCATAGTATTACAGTAGGAATTCTCCTTATTAAGAAATAACATACACCCGCTTTTTAAAGTGTTCTGTATAGGCAAATATTACGATATTTGAAGAAAAATGAAAACCCAACAATTTAAAAATATTTCAATATATTTTAAAAATTATAGTTTTGTGTCAGTTCTTTAATAATTGTTATGTAATTGCAATATTTGTTAAAAAAAAATATGTATTACGTGAGCATAAAACACCAGATAGTTATACCACTAAAATAAAAACACTAAATTTTGGTACTACATAGAAGATAAACTAATACATGACTTATTGTAATATTTTTTTTATAACTTGTCTCGATTTTGTATTAAGGATAAATGTTTAAAAAAAAATCATAAAAACATAAGTTTGACAGTTAATTATTTAATTTGAAATAACTTCAAATAAAAATAAAAAACACTGTTTAATATATAAGATCAAATATTTAGTTCTCCTTAATGTGGTATAAAAATTAAGTTAGTTAATTTTGAATTTTGATTGTAATCTTAGTGTATTATGTGCGCGCAAAACTATTTTTCAGTTTCTAATTTTGGATGTGTGGTATCTTCTTAAATTGTATTTTATTATAAACCTTATTTTAATTTATATATCTAATTTTCTAATAATACAATACAAAATGAATTAATAAAACATTAACTATCGACAATGTCATATATAATTTCAGGTATAATTCTCAATAGCAAAAACAATTATTTTTGAAATAGTTTTAAAAAAATATGTATAATAATATAGGAAAATTCTAAAATAGTTAATATTTTCAATATTATTATTATTATAAAAAAACAAGTTTTAAATAATTTTCCGAACCAATCTGTTCCTAAAACATTATCAAAACCATTATTTTACTTTCTGGAAATGAGTTTTTGATATATTTTCTTTTGCCCTCTGAGGCAAATTTTTTATTATTAATAATTTTATAATATAAATATTATTAATGTTTTAGACATTTTCAGTTAGAAAAATTAGTGTTATAAAACAATTACTTTAATTAAGTTTAATTAAAAACAGATACATTAAGTATATACCTATAGAAATAGTCATATATTACACTTACCTAGTTTTGTTTAGATAATATATATATAATTGATCAATAATTAATGAAACGTAACAATAATTATAATATATTATAATATAGTACAATATGGTACCTATTATTATATATACAAACAGAGGGGATAGGTTCATTGATACCTTATCGACAATTATGAGATTTTACATGGTTATTATTATGACGTATTTATCGATTCATGATTTCTCGAAATAATAGACCATCATATGACTGAAATGTCGCAATAACTTAGACGATTTAATATATTTAGTTCGTTAATTTTTACGTTTATAAATGCTGTTAGAATTTAAATAATTTTTGAGCAACAACACAGCGTGTTAAACGGTATATAATACTAACAGAACATTAAATTTTATTTGTTTGTTACGGTCTAAACGTTGTTTATATAATGTATCGTATTAAATATATTAATTTTTTTGTTGTATTATTAAAAACGTTTATTTACAGAACATTTAGTAAATTTTGCAATGTGCGTACATTATATGAAAAACAAAATGAAAACAAATCACAATTGTTGTATCTCTGCAGAAAGTTAATTGAAAAAATATATACGTGTCTACTAATCGTCTCGTAAACACCACTTCATAAAAATATTTAAATGTATATTTGCATTCAGTCGTGTTTTATTACTATAAAACATATTTTAATGAAAGGACTCTCGACTTCACTTTCATTCATATAATAGCATTATGCATATTATGATGTGTACACACAGTATATAGGATCTTATCAACAAATTAAATTTATGATAAAACTATAGTTAGGTAAGTAAACTGTATAATAGGGTATATGTGAAGACTGTAGCATTAATAAATTATCAGTAAGTTTATGTTTGAAATCGATAAACAAATCGTGTCTTCTAAAACACGGATTCGTTTTATAGAATAACACAATTTCTTCGATTGTAAAAATGTATAAGAATATACGATTTATTCAAATGAACTTGAATCCTTGTGACTATTATATTATTATTATAAACCTAAATCTCAAAAATTATGCACTTTTAGCTGCTTATACGTATTTTAACAATTCCTCATATGTTGTCATCTTTAGCGCCAACAAAAAACTATTATTTGAATGTATATAATATATATACCTATATACTATTATATGAATGTAATTTACATACACTTAGTAATAAAACTAAGTAATATTATACGATTTAAAATTTTGTTTCACTACTATTTTCAAAATTATATAAATACTAATCTAAATAAATCTCAATACGGAAGCATTCCTTCAAAATTAATTTAATATTTTTATTATTTTAACAATCATCTAATTTTTATTGTTTTGAGTCTAAAGTCAAAAACAATAACAAATCGGAAAATTTGAATTAATTACGATTGTAATGTAGATACCTATATTATTGTACAATATAAAGTAGGTATTATTATATTACACAGTCCCGAATAATTACTGTACAAATCAATAGCATTAATTTAATTTCGATGTCATTAAAATACTAATTTAATAGATGTTTTAATGAATCCAATAAGATTATTATATGAGCCATTCGAAATAATTGTTAAATTATACCATTGAGTATATTACATACAATTAGAATAAATAAACTATATAGGTACCAATGATTATAATACAGACATTGGACGTATAATTATAATAAAACGGCATATATTGAATAAAATTAAATTGAAAAAAAAAATATTATGATTCGATAAATAATATCACAGACCACATTTTTGGGTCAATTATGACCCAAAGAATTGCCGTTTAAAAATATTTTAACAGGGTTAGATTGACAATATTTATATTTTTTAAATGTTAATTTTTTCTAAACTAAAATTTTACAAAAAAAAGCATTTAAATAACATTATAATATTCAAAAAAACGTTGTTTAACCTTAATTTTCAAAAAAATATCCCTAAAATATTATTATAAAGCTATTTTAATATAAGGAAATATATAAAGTTTTTTTTTTTTTAATGAGAACTAGATATATACCTGAAATTATACTTAATTTCGTCGATAAGCAAAGAGCTTATTATTTTTAATTATCTGATTTTTATAATTATCCGAAGTTGGACAATATTGAATTCAACTCCCAATTTCTACTATTAAAAAAAATCCATTTCCAAAACTGTTATTCAACATGGCTTAAGTATGTATATCAACATACTACTCGAATACCTATAAAATATGATAATTTAAACATTTTAAAGATAATAATATTACTTAAAATACTCATAATAATGTAAGTAAATTTTAATCGTATATAGCCCAATAAAATATGGTTGTTTGATCTATTGTCCACTTAAACATTGAGTACTTATATAAAGACAAATTTTCTGGATTACATAACGGAATGAATCTATACACGAAATCTGTGTAGTATAATTGAATCGATTTAAAATTAAAATTGTTTGGTGTTCGAGTAAACGTGGTAGATATAGCACATTTTAAGAATACAGTGAACATTCATTTTATCGTTAAACAGTAGGCAATTTTGAGGGCAATATTGTAATAAAACATAGTTAAAAGGTGAACGCAGGTGATGTTCATATGATTATTACTGATAGCAATACTATTGATAACGTATCGTATGTTTTTGACAACAAATCGAAAATTACGATACATTTGCAACAGGTATATATTATAGGTACACCCGTCGATTATCATGTTTCACTATCACTATAACAAAGCATCACCTTCAATTATTATTCCCTAAACCTGTTGTAGCGAATATATTCTCGAAATTTTAACGTTGAAATATCGCGAGCTTAGTATATAAAATATTCTTAATTCCATTTTCTTTTCTTCTTGAAATGAATTAATTAAAAAAAATGGACGATTTTTATATCCCAAAATGAAGTCTCAAAGTGCATTATTGAATGAGTTACACAGTATAGTAAACTGTTTTTATCTAAGAAATTAATTTTATTTGCATTAGATAGACCAAATTATACAAAGAATGTTGTTAGTACAACAAGGTAGTTGCTAGTATAAGGTTCTATTTGATAAAGTTAATACACGGGAGAAGGATTATGAACAATTACTATCTGTTTTATGTGTTATAAATGAAAACGTTCTGTCTGACGTTAATAATTACACTTTTGTTAGTATTTAAAATTATATCTGACGTTAATTATATTTTTGTTATTATAAAAAGATTCAGTATAACGTTAATTTATACCTTTGTAAGTACAAATTGGATCATATTTTATTTTATAATAACACTTCTATTAATAGTTTAGTTACTAATTAGTAGTTATTAAAAAAGATCCTTTGTCATAAATTAAAATTAAAATTAGTTTCATTAGGAAACGCTATCCTGAACAATTTCAAATACGAGATGGTACTGATTTTTATATTACTATTTTAAGTACACAATATATTATATTTTTGTTTTTATTCAATTGGTAGATATATACGTGCATTTTTATCTTGTTGAAAACATTAAGTATATAATTTAATTTGTATTATTGTTCTAGTTTTGGCAGTGTTTTATGCCGGAAGCACCGTTTTATAGGACGAGGAAATTACGAGGGCTATACACGGATCGGTATGGGCGTATAAATAATATTTTAATAATATGTCGATGGTAAACAAACCGAAAAAAGAGATGACATTCGAAAAATATGCGACGTCTAAGATGTCAAAAGAAAACGAAATGTTCTAAAAACATTTCCGGAAGAAAGTAATGTTCTATAATTATGCTACCGTCTAAATATATTTTCAACATAACACATACGTAATACGACTGATACAAAATATTCGTTATTTTTAGCCCGTTAAAATGTCGTTTTAAAAATATTTCAATATTTAGCAATAGGTTTAATAACTTTGCTTGAACATTATAATGTTACTTAGCCCAAAAACATTAACAAAACAGCATTTATATTTATTAGAATCGTTTTAGAATTTGTTTTTATTCTTTTTTTTCAGTGTAATTATGCATTACAAGCTTATATTAAGAAAAGGTTTCATCTTTCATCTCGCGTATTTGAAATTTTTCAGGAATTGCGATATTAATGTTTGAATACAACTTTGTTCATTCAATCCATGCTATTGTTATTAAATTTTAGATAATGTTCCACTTATCGATATAGTATCATTTAATTTTTATTTAATATATAATATATTAATAAAATAAGTAATGGTTATTATGATTCATATATCAAAAAAATAATATGATGAATAGTGATATCATCAATATTTTTTTAGTCAAAAACTACTCATTTTAAGTCCAACACGATGTATACTTTGATGAAAATGTTGAAAATGTATATACATTTTTCACTACTTACCTACTCAAGAGAATGATTGAGCCACTATAAGTTTTAAACCATTTAAAGTTTCTAATATTTTAAAAGTTTTGAATATAAATGTCTAATTAAATAAAAACAATTTTTAAAAAGTATATCGATCATCCTCTCGTAAATTTTATGGAAATTTCGAATGCTTTTTCAAAATTAAAATTGATGTACGTTCTGATGGAATTCTATATAATTATATTATACACTATATTATACCATTGTAACGTGTATTCGAGTGAAAAAAATACATTTTTTTGTGGTTGTAAAATAGATAGATGACATATATGTGCACGCAGGTTGACTTCCCGTATACTTTTAATATGGGTTACTAACACTATAGTGATCACATACGTTTTATACAAACACAAAATCTTAAAAAGAAAGTAAAATAAATTGCCTAAATAATACTCCTTAGAATTGTGCCCCTTAAACAGAAACTTTTAAATTGTCTTACTTCGCGTGCGTTAATTTTATCGCATACATTAAAACGTTTTCATAATAACAATAATAGATAAGACTATTTTTTAATTTTGTATAATTCATTTAAAAACGCTATTATAGGGACTTCATAATGAATTTTTTTTTAACTTTTTGAGTGCATTACTTGTAAAAAAAAGTGCATTTTGAAAAAACTTCGATTAAAACATTTTTTTCTACCAAGTACGCGACACAGGAAAAGCAACACGTCAAGTCGTCAAATTTTCGTCATGGTAGATCAAAGTCGATGTCAAAATAAAATACAAAATGCAAGTATACAGGGAAATATATACTAATGCACATACATTCACATCATATTATATACCTGTATGTGTATTACTGTATTATGTATCCATTATAAACGTGATTGTCCTTGAAACTATACACACAAACGTAAATAGTATTATTTATGCGTGCACACGCCGTGCCGCCGACGGACCGATCAACACACACGGTAATTTTCCACCTGCAGTACACGTATAGATATCCTATATCCAGACTCTGGTATTTGCGCCGCTGACTCCGGACCGTGTAACGGCCCCAGGCCAAGGGCGCGGCGACAAGTGTTTTGAAAATGTCGAGTGAAAAAAACACTACCTAAAGATTACATTTATTATTATTATTTATTTTTTTAATACATCTGAATTTACACTTGATAGAAAAAAAAAAAGAAATAAGTAGGTATTATTAAAATATTTCCAGAAAATTATGTTTCGAACGATCTATTTTGTATAAAAGATTAATGTTCAAGTAGGTAGTATATACATACCTACGTGTAATATATTCAAATATAAAAAAAAAATATGTATAACAATAATGCACTCCGCTCGTCAGGTGTAAGTATGGGAGGAAGCACTTTGCTTATCGGACAGGATATTCTTGTTGAATATAATGCATTTGAAAGCAATGATATATCATATTACATTCAATAAAATTATTTTGAACGGAATTTTGGTTTAATATAGGTTCATTGATATTAATAATGCAATAAGAAAGTTTTCAATACATTTACATTTTTTACAGTTTTAAGTGTTTGTATAACAGATAATTTAGACATTTGATTGAAGTCTGGATTCGTCTAGATCCAAGTAAATTGAATTTAAAAAAATAAATCTAGTAAAAATATCTAAGTCCATATTAAAGTGTACATCATAAGGTGTACTCAGTATTCATTTATAGTTTTTAACAATATTAGGTGTACATTTATTTCGTATTGTTCTTGCTATCACTTATACATAGGTACTTGGCCAAATTTATTTTATACACTGTATTGCTTTATTCAATACATAAACAATAGTTATTAAAATAATGTAATTTATAAAAAAATTATAACTATAACAATTTTTTTTGTAATTTTCCTATTTACCGTAAATTAATAAAATATTTCCGTTAATTCCGTTATATCCGTATGTATGTTATTACAATATTATTAATATGTGACCCAAACATTTATTATTATCTGGATCAAAAATTTTCCTAAATAATTATTTTGTATTCTGGAAAATACATTTTAAGGACATTATTAAATTATAAGGCGGATTCACACTAAGACATTTATTATTTAGCGTTTATATCAACTTATTACTATATAAACCAGCGTTTAATTACCTTCTTCTTTATAAATATCTATGAATATCTCTCTTATTTGTTAATGTTATTACGCGTAAAACAGCTATTCTAAAGCTTTAGTGTGAATCTGCTTATTTAAAGCAGAAAAGCAATATTTTCAAGCACATTCAATGAACATTATCATAATATATTGTTTAAATATTTTTTAAACCTTAATTATTCGGACCATTAATTTTCTCTAAAACATTATAGTAATTTTTAGAAATTTATAAAGGATATTTTGAACGTTTTAAGGACGTATTTTTTTTCAAAAGATTTATTTCCAAAATAATAATATAATAATAATATACACTTGTCCCTGGTCATTTGCGGACAAGATCGTGATACAGATTTTATAAATTCGTACTCACGCAACTGATAAGGCTTATTTCCCGCCATATTTTATGGGTATTTCCAAAAATATCAATGCAATAATATTTACAGTGTAGGCATATTCACAGATGAAAAAATTACAATACATTATCTTAAAAAAAGAGTTTTAAGTAGGTATAATATTTAAAAATATTTCACAATAATAGAACATTAATTTAATTTTTCAGAAAAGTATTTAAGAACATTTTCTTTGTATTATATAGCCTCGTTTATTATATTATGTACAATGTCCGATTATTATTTATTATATGCTTTACAGGTTTTACAGCTATATACCGTCGTCGACGATAGCTTTAGGCTATAGCCATAGGCGTAAAGTGCGCCTCTTGAATTTATTAAAATATACACTAGCGTGTTGCACCACTAATTACTATATTATTATTACTTATTATAGGCATCAAAAACGTTTATAATTTAATAATATATAGGTACAATGAGTTGCGATAGTACGGTACAATAAAATTTTTTAAATCATTATCGTGCACACGCTTTTACTCTACATTTTATTACTTTAAAAAAAAAAAAAAAAATTGTTTTTGAAAACAATTTACCGACACGGATGGAAGTTTTTAAACCGTAAAATAATAATTAGTATGATTTCTAGTTTCTTCCTGTCTATTATATTTTCATACGCATAATACATCATATCCGTAAAAATAAACTTACGGAAACAATTAAAAAATCAATTTAATCACTATTAATATACGTCATAATAATAATAATATTTTTATCAGTTTACTCCTATACAGTATTGTTATTATTTACATATTACAGGGGTAGTTAGGTAGGTAAATATATTCAATATACTCAAGTAAAAATAGTGCACTAAGCCAAATTTAATTTTGCCACTTCTAGAATAAATAAAGCCATAATCATTTTTCTAGAATTTTCGTATACCCAATCGTGTAAATTTCCTTCTTAAACTTTCTTAAAACACGTATATAAGTAAAATAAAAGATCCGACTGTTCAACCCATCTCTTCAAATAAGAAAAAAAATACCGCTCCCTATGAAAGTGCCAATCTAGGCTTGCCTATATACCTTAAACCGGCCCCGTATATATTATAACACTTTTAGGGGGTAGTTATGACATTTTACCGAGCTGGAATTCGTCGTCATATACATGTATACAAAAAAGGTGTATACACATAGGTATTTACCTTTTTTGTTCAGATAGTTCTTGACGCATTTCAGGAACTCCGGCAACCGGAATGTGTGCATGATTCTATTAAACCGGTCATAAATGAAAAAAAAATACGTACACAAAATAACCGTCTGCTGCTGTGATATACAACAATGCAACTTTTTTTTAAAATATTTTTCGCGTATTATTTATATTTGTCTTCGGTAATTGTTATTGTATTTCGAAAACCACACGGCCGACACGAATCGCGGACAAAACATTGGTGAAAAAAAAGAAACAATTGAAAAAATTACGAAAAAAAAAAAAAAAAAAAAAAACAAAAACGTAATTCAAAAACGAACACGCGCTGGTCGCGCGTAAACGGTCTGTAGGAAAACGAAATCGACGAAAGAGCGAGGGTGGACGATAAAAAATCGCCCGAAATCGTCACGGAGCGTTTAACGAGTGTTCAGCGTCCAAACGTCGGCAACAAACTGAACCGATTCCGAAGTCTGACTGCCATAGAGTCGGCGGCGGCAGTGAACGGTCGGCGGCGGCAGCGGCGCGATGACGGCGGACCCGTATACGAGTCCATAACACACATGGACGGGACGGGGGAAAGGGTTACTCGGCGTATGTGTGTGTATGTGTGTGTGTGTGTAACTCGCACGTGGGACGAAGTGGTATAAAAAATCTGACCGTTTGAGTGATGCATAATATCGCCGAGTCGATTAATTTCGATTTTTGATTTTGGAAAACCTCCTTAAACAGTACATTATTAGCTAAAAACGTATTTCTCCGATTTTATAGTTTTATCACGTCATTTTTAATTTTTTTTTTTTTTTTTTTTTACAACGTCTGAATGCTCATTTTACATAATTTTCTATTACGCATACGTTTTCGGACATTTTTAAATTCTGATTCAACGATTCGGTGCACACGCATGTTAATCTTACGTTCGTATAGTATATAATACATAATATATTCAGGTAAATGGAGTATACTCGTATATTGGTATATAAAGCACTTTTTCTTTTTTCGAGTTTAGTTGGTACCTACTTTAGCGGGGTCATTTTTAGATTTTCCCATCGTTTTCTCAAGCGTAAAGAAAAATTTAGGAAAACCCATACTGCGCGAGCGTACTAAACATCCAGTGTCTAAACGTATTTGAAACAATAATCTAAACATTTTAAATAAAACGGATAATATCTATCTCCCTGGCAACTAAATCAACAAACTCGTCATCAACATACTATATAATATGTATTACTATAACTACGGACAGACGGACGGACATACCGGTGATATAGGTTGTCTAAAGCTAAGCTTAAGGTTTTAGAAACCTAGAACTAACATTTATAACGGAAATATTTCATAAATAAAAGAGTAATAAAAAAATACAAATAAAGTTATCTTGGTTGCCGATATTTTTTAATAATGTTATACAGAACCGTCTTTCGAGTACAATGATTTATCATTGCTTTCAAATTTAAAATAATAATAATACACAATACTGTCCAAGGACGAACTTCTATCTATATATTATCTGGACGAATTTTTTAAACTTCAAAATTGTTTCTTACGCTTTTTTTTAGGACAAACATGACACATTTTAGTAACACAATTTTGGTCAATCGAGCCATAATACAGTTATATATTATAACGTGTTAGATGGTTCGGGTTTCCAATTAAATTTTCTTCTGCAAATATTTATTTTATTCTCAATTTACAATATTTTTTAAAATATATACCGCGGTTTTCAAGTAAATTAATTCACAACTGTAGATAGGTACGAGTTTTCACTAAAATAAAAATATATTTATAACCATTATTATAGTGTATATATATTGTACCATATATACAATATTTCCAATAAAAATGTCATTATGTGTTATAAAAATTACATAACAATTTAATTTTTTAATTTTAAATAGCAGTCAATAAATCATAGTAAAAGTTATAAATATGAACTATCGTTTAATATTTGAAAATTAATTTAAATTGTGCATTTAGTAACGTCTCATTTTTAAATGCATTTTTTCAAATAGTGATCACCTATTCGATTATACGCCTATTAAAATACTTATAATGTACAATACGTATTAAGATTAAATTTATAAAATGTGAAAATAATTTAAATTATCATATATTTATATAAATTAGATAAATATCTGCAGTTGGGAATATTTAATTGCAGTTAATAAGTACTTCTTATAGAAAATTAATAATTGGGAAATTATATACGTTATTACAAAGAAAAATCTCTTATAACTTTTATTCTTATCCAAATTATTATATGAAAATTCTTTATGAAATTACATATTTATATCTAAATATATATCTGTAAATATTCAACATATATATTTTTAAATTTTTGAAATTTGTGGAATTTTTTATACAGTTGGTGGCATTAAAAATATTATAATCTTTTTTCACCTTTTTGTATACTAATATCTACTGTGATTGAATGTATCATAGTACATATACAGCTATAACAACTGTATTTTGGACATATAATTGAAGGTATCGCATATAATGATATATAAGAGTATGCACGTGACAATTCCGTGTAAATAACTTTTAAAATCAACGTTTTTTTTTTTTTTTTTGGTTGAATATTAATGTGATAAAACATTGATAAACGGTTACTAAAAGGTTATGTCGATATGTCGATTGTATGGAATAAATAGTCATTCAACTCGATTCTTACTTTATAAAAAAATCTGATGATGGCTGAATTATATAGCTACATAACTAATAGGAATAAGACGTGTTTTGTTTTATTGATTTCTACCTATAACGAAATATATAAATTTTATTAAATATTTTTACGATAGATAGATACTAAAATATAGGTACATATTTATAAAAAATGCACAATATAAACTTGTCCCGAATTTATAATATACACCCGCGGTGTGTTTTAGTAAAATGTATTCGATATATTGAAATTGTTTTGGTACAAAAAAAAAAAAAATTGAATATATTTTGAAATTTTTGGCGATTTTTTTGAAATTTCATTAAAAAGTATAATAAATATAGGTAGGTAGTAAAATATTTTTTTAATTATAATAAAACAGAATTATAATTAAATATATTGTAGAATCACATAATAATTATGTAACATTACTATCAATTTATCAAAAATCCACAAAACCATTTATCATAATATGTTGTTATTATTTTTAAAAGCTAAATCATATTTCTAACATGACGTACCTATATAATAATAAACTTCAGTGTAATCTTTTGATATTTTTAAAAATATGAAAATATACTGTAGGTACCAAAATTACTCGGATTTCTAGTTATGTTAAAAATTAGAAAAAACTGCAGTATAGAATTTCGGTTAATAACAGTATAATTAACCCAATTCATATTAATTATTATGAAATGTAATTTCTGCACTCTGCAATAATATATTGTACGTAAAAAAATTTCAATACCGACCAAATCCAGTCTTTAATTAAAATATATTTTCGATTGTAAATTGCATTGGTTTTTTATCAACATGTACATATTACCGATTATTATAATATATATAATATTATCGCAAAAAGAAATAAATGAAATAATCAATATTATTATCTCTATTTATAAAACATAGGAATCGGTGTCACTAAAAAACGATATATATATAGGTATAGGTACAGCTTTACACATATGTTGAAACTTATAATATATATATATAGGTATATAAAACGGTGATCTTTTTTTTTATTGTAGGTACTCGCCTCATTTTATCTATGAATATTTATCATTTTTGTTTTTTTGTAAATTTGAGATAATTTCTTTACATTTTTCATAAAAAGTATGAATTTTTATTATTTTTTATTCTAATTGCTTTTTTTGTTTTCAAAACTTTTCATAAATGGTACCTTATATTTTTGGCTTCCTATTCCGCCGAAAAATATTATTCTGAAAAATGTATTGTATAATATGTATAAATGTATTATGAATACGAATTTAAAGTTTAGGCAAGAGGTGTGAGGAGAAATTTTAAAAGCTAATAATAAATAATTAACTATTGGTTAAATATTATATAATTCAATATTAAAACACAAAACATTTTCAGACACATATTCTGCATCGGAATATCATATCAAATGCATCAATAAAGAGACCACCATCAAGAACATCACTCAAGCAACAGATGCTAGAAATGCTTCAGATTCTGTGCAGAGGGATACAGCAAAGAGGCGATTCTGATGTACCTACTCAAGCATCGAGCCTACGAACCAATGATTATGTAGGTGACCGAAGAGGGGAAAACTCAATTAACCTGCATATATTTTTATCAAAAATAAATTATAAAAAACAAATAAACACATACATATTTAAATTACAATTGTTTTTTTTTTTTATTCCATACATTATTTTATTATTATACACATATATATATATATATAAATATATATTTGTAAAACTAAGCTGAAATCTAAATATATATTTTAAATTTAATTACATTTATAAAATAATAGGTTTTTTTGTATTAGGGTACTTCACGTTATTGACTCATTCGGTCAATGGGCTCAAATTGACTGGTCCCAAATGGTGAGTCCAATAAGCGGCGACCACTGTAGATGGCAACCAAAATATTTAAAAAAAGTTTATAACAAAAAAAAAAATTTAAAAAAAAAACAAAAATCTATTTTTTTTTTATAAAAATTTAGTGAAATAAATATCTCAAGTTTAGAAACA
The DNA here is from genome assembly GCA_025469235.1 of Pemphigus obesinymphae. Taxonomy (NCBI): domain Eukaryota; kingdom Metazoa; phylum Arthropoda; class Insecta; order Hemiptera; family Aphididae; genus Pemphigus; species Pemphigus obesinymphae. The sequence goes on along the minus strand of JAIPRL010000307.1, from coordinate 70,467 downwards.
ACAAGAATTAAAAATATAAATAATCACACAGTTAATTAGTTGAGCACCATAAAAATCACACTACAGAGTTAATCTTGATGTGGATGTATTTTCCTAGGAATAATATTTACAATAATAACATACAATATAAGTTCCTTACAACGGCGTGTAAACCAAATCAAAATTAATTTAAATTAAGAAAACTCGGGTGAAATTTGTTTTAAAATCAACTTTTTATAAGTACCTATCAAAAGTATATGCATATTTGAACGGAAATTTTAAGGTAAAAAAAAATTATTGAATAAAATAACCACAACAAATTATTTTCTTCTAAATCGTTATTGATCATAAATATTAACATATTTAGTGCATACTTAAAAAATAATTTTAAAAGTATTTAGAAAATGTATTTTTTTTAGATAATGTATAGTTAATTTATAAATCAAAAGTATTAAAATGAGCAGATTTATAAACACTTTTTAAATGTATTCCAAAAGAATAGTAATTTAATAGTATTTAAACAGCTATATTGATATTCAAATACTTGGGCAAAAAATTAATTTGAATTACCTACTTTAAATCTTCATTTAAAGTTAACAGTTCAAGATTATTATTCTAATCAACATGTCATCAAATAATATACCTACTACTACAATGTAACATAATTATTTTTAAAAACTAATTGTGTAAATTAGCATTAGGTATATTTTAAATAATTTTCATTTTGTTTTATTTTTTAAGTAGGTACTTTCTAAAATAATTTGAGTATTTATTCAATTATTAAAATAAATATAGTATTTAAGTAATATATTTAATGTAATATAACATTTTTTTTTCCAGATTTATTCAAAAGTATTAAAAATTAAATGTTTACGTATAAAAGCACATATCCCGAGATTCATAGGGCTTACTTTTAATAAATAAAAATATTTTTCACAATTTTACGTCAACATATAAATTAATAACTATGATTTCATTGAGTATATTTCAATATAGCATTTAAAGTATAATAATATTACATATTGATAATGAATAAAGGTGTATTTTAATTAGTAGAATGATGACTAATATTTAACAGTAACCAAAATATAATAAAACTGATATATGTAATAATAATAAATTGTTAGAAAAAAATATCAATATCCTGGCTATAATAATTAATAATCCCATATTCAGATTATAAAAATCAGCTTTACTCAACAATTGTAACATTATATCTAAATTTATATAATTAAAATTAACCTTATTAAATACATATGCATAATGATTACACCCATATATTATTATATAATATAAGAAGTAGGCCATTTATAAATATATAATAAAAGAAAATCGTAATTAATAATTATATTATAAAAAACGTCAACAAATATAAGAATTAGGTAAAAACTAAAAATAAAAAGAACATGTCTTTTTCGAAATAATGAATTAATTAATAATTTGTTTGCTGTATTTTCAAAAACTAATACTAAAATAAAAAAAAACTTATAAAACTATTTAAATGGTGGATATTTCGAATACTTTGGTGTGGAAGTATTAAAAGCACTTGAAGTATAGTCATTTTTTTTTTTTTTTTTTTAATATACCTACTGAAATATGTTCAAATATATTATAATAAAAAGCATTTTTTTAAACTGGTACATAACGAAACACTATTATAATATTTTAGATGTATTGTAATTTTAGATTAGTTTATTCAAAATTAAAAATAATTATATAATACGACCAATAAACGAGTTTAAAGATAACTTTAAAGATAACGTACATTGAAATTAATCTAACTTTTTTAAATGTTGTCAAAATTTTTGCAACTTAAATATATTTTAATCCTTAATATGACTAAAAATAACACTGCGTTGTTATAAATAAAACATCTTATCTGATCAAAATTCAAATTCATATTTTTTCAATAATCTTACTTCATTTTGATTTTGTCTGATGGAAAAAAAAAAATAAATTAAGTAAAAATAAAATCAAAGTTTAATATTTTCATTATTAAAAAAAAAAAACGTTAAAAAGGGGAAAATGCCAAAATATGATGGCCGTGAATATTTATAGTGCCAAATATCACATGTTTTATTCATATATATGGAATTGGGATTATTGTTTTTGAATTATTGCGTAGAGTCAATTGTCGACGCAATAACAAATTTGTTGTTTTCCATTCTTTGCAAATTAGGTTCGTATTTTGTGACTTCAATACTATATAAAACTATGGTGGACATCAATTACAATAATACCGTCGAGGTGGTCGTTTTTATCTATTATTCTAATCTATATAATAAACTAGTCTACACATGTACCTATAAACTATATAAATATCCAATACTCTGGGTTTTATTCAATTTTTGCGGTATACATAAATATTTTCAGACTACATAAAATATTCCGTCAGACAGGGTATACTTTTGAGGAAAATATTTAAATTTCTCAAGATATTTTAAGTGCTCCATAACAATAAAGTAAACAATTATCACACGATTAAAATATAATATGAAAAATAAATCGTACTTTTTCTTCCATACAACAATATAATGATGTTAAAAAAATTTTGATCTTATAGTAGGTATCATGCAACTGCACGGAAATCCAATGACGTTAATCATAAATGTAGAAGCCATATTACTATAAGCCTAAGTATAATATACTGTATAAGTACAAGGTATATATCGTATATTTTAATAAGATAAAATTGGCGGTTCGTATATTATTATATAGAAACCAATCGGCACGGAACTAATCCGTGTTGAATTATATGATAACAGCTTTATAATACCCCGATAAAAAAATTGGAACATTTCAGAAATGTTCTAAATACTTAGCTTACAAATATATAATGTAGTATACAAAACAGAAATCGTTGTAAGCACAAATAGGAATTTTGATTAAAAAATATATATTTTTAAGTGAAAGAAAATATCCAATATATCAAGATTCGGATTTCCCTATTATGCGCTTGACAGCAACAATAACATAGGTACAAGACGTGTGAAGTAGTCGGACGAGAATATTTAATTTGGATGCTAGGAATACTAGTATTATAATTTTTTTTTTATGAATTCCCAGACCGTCAAAAATTCGACATTGAATTTATAATTTCCATTATTTTTATTTTACAAAATAATAATAATATGATAACAATACACGATTGTTATTTAAAATGAGTTTAAAAAATGTTCACAAATTTTAAAAATACAATATAGGTAATATATTATGTACCTATGTATACATATATATACATATATGTGAGATAATCGTTATTATTATATTATTATATTTGTATAATTTAAAATGACGATATTGATATTTTTCCTATAACTAGTAATAGTTTCCATAATAATCTAAGTGAAAACGACCAAAGCGACAAAAAGAAAAACGTCCAGTCACGAACATTTCAAATATGATAAAGTAAAACAAAAATTCTAAATTACACACAGATATGTTATCAAAAATGATTTAATATGTTATATTGTATTATATTATTGTTATTTTATTTTTTTATGTTGTATTGAAACAATTCACTGATAAAATATGATAAAATTTTACGCGATTTTTATAATATTCAACATACCACTTTGATAATGAATATAATATAGTAAGTAATAATATCGGTATACCTACTGAAAGCAAGCTATCGTCATGTAAAACTAAAAAATGTATAATATTTTGAAATTTTAGTGAATCAGAATACACATTCCAAATACTATTCAAAATATATGCTAATGTACTATTTTCATCATATGAATATTATAATTTTAACATTTGTTTTATAATAAAAATACTATTAAAAATGTTTGTTCTGGTAAAATTCGAGAAGAACATTTTCACCGGTTACCCGTCTATATATATAGAATTCCTTCAGTTTAAACAATATATTTTTTTTCTCAAAAGTGTTTAGCATTAGTTTTTTTATGAAATAATACAGCAACTATGTCTATATTTCGCTGAATTTTCATTATATATAGGTACCTACGTGGATAATATATCTAAACAATACACTGGGGCGGCCTACCTATATATATATATATATATATATATATGCACAGTTTATCGTGTCTTATTATGCGTAATTAGGTTAATATACTAATCGTTATTAAATTGCCCAGACAGCAAAAGGAAAAAATGTCGTTAATCCTCAAATTAATTCCAGAAAACGAAATAATTTTATAATTACGATTTAGGGACATTATTTGTTCGGAAAATAAACGTTTAAAAATGCTTATAAACATTTTAGCTACCTACGTAAAATATCTGAATATTTATAAATTATAATTATTATTTTAATATTTTTAAAAATGGTGTATGAATATTACCTTTCTGATCGAAATTTTACTCAATACGTCATTCGAAGTTCGAATATTATTTTACTTTTTAGAAATATTCAAAAACTCCTTTAAGGTAAAGGGAACTTAAAATAGAACATTGTTCAAGGTTCTCACGGAAGCTAAAACGTGCATTTCTTCAAATGTTGGTAATTGCTTTTAAAAGAACAGTGGCGTTTTTTCCTAAAAGTTATCGCTTAGATCCAGGGTTTGGATAAAATTAATCAGTTATAATTTCAATAATTTAATTTCATAGTATACTAAAACGGTAACCAACAACGTCAATGTATAAAAAACTAGTTCAGTAAACCGAAACCTAAACCAAAATGTTTTGTTTTCGGTAACAGCTTGAAAATCCATTATAAAAAATAAAAAATGAAAATGGTAGGTATACAATGTGATTAATTTATTTACATTAATTGTTTTTAACAGGAAAAACATTGTATTTTTTGATATACGTAGTATTTTTTATTAATAAAATGATTTGTATTTATGTGTTATTTCAATTTTAATTTATCAGACATACGATAATTATAGGTAGTGAAATCCCACGATTAGTTATAAACTGAATATAATCTAAAGTAACCAATAGCAATTTTTCTTTTATTGGTGTTTTCGTAACTGAAACCGAAAAAAAAAAGTTCATGGTTTTAATTCTGTTTGAAAGACCAAAAACCGGACATATAATAAAATCCTTACCAGTTTATAATGTCCTACATTATTAGAGATCGAAATTGTTGATATAGTATCGTATATATCTATATCTATATATTATAGCATACATTTAGGTTAACATTGAATTGTCCATTTAAAAATAGTAAATGTGATCGTTGAATCATTTGGTGTACATATATATTATATACAATATATGTTCTCTGGGAACACCTTTTGCCTTTTTAACAATCTCACATGGTGTAAATGTATTTTTATTTTTTTTATTTACCTATTATAAACTTCATTGAACCAAATATATCTGTGATTTTAATAAAAAAATATAGATTAATTTAATAATATGGTTGTTAATACACGTCCAATAAAATGCTTGTTGATTTAGAAATAAAATATTTGTTAATTAACAGTAAAAGCACACAACATCTTATATTGATTTAACAATATATTTTATCAATGTCTTGGGTAAGATTGTTTAATTGAATACGAATTTATTTGAATTAACAAATATTTTGCGTTTCTTTCTTTCTTCTTCTTCATTTGTTAATCAAAATAGTCAATTTAAACAGAATATTTTCTCAATTTAATAACATATTTTATTATTATAATAGAATGCGTGTATTATTTTTATTAAATCGTGACTTATATATTTTGTGAAATTTACAAAATGAATTTGTTAATATAAACACACTGTTTATTAATTTAACAATATATACATTAAAATAATAAGAATTGCATTATTTCAACAAATATTGGTTTGTTAAAATTTGATTATCGTTAATTATACTAATGATATTTGGTTCAGTGTTCGCGTTTTCCAGTATACGGAAACGAAAAACTATTTCGCGAAAACAAATAAATATACAGTATAATAGGTATGTCGCGTATATATTATTTATATAATATATTATAGAATCTACAAATGCTTAAAATATGATAATATGGTAATCGCGTATAGGTGTACGTACCGCGTGTACGTATATTGAAAAACCTTGTGCCTTATAAGGGGTAATAGATAAAAAAAAAATATATATAGCATAATAATGAAGCGAAATAGATAAATGAAGAGAAAAAAAAAAAAAAAAAAACAACAACAACGTAAAAGCGATGTCTCGCACACACGTGCACGTCTATACACCACAAACACGCACACATTTATATTCATATACAGGCATACACGTGTTCACACACACGCAGAAATACACACTACACGCACACACGTAACTACCTATCGGCTATCGTTGCATTGTTATTTTCAATTTCAACCCGCAATTGTTGTGTAATTCGACTGACTGTTCACCGTGTACAACACGCATATTATAGGCGTACACACACACACACACACACACACACACACACGATATCGGATTCGCAATATTGCGCCTCAAAACACGAGTATAAACTCAATTGCAGCAGTATAATATAAAACATAATGTTATGTATACATTACACACTGGCTGGTATTATAATGTGCACAGATAATAATATATACAAACTTACGGGCGTGACCAAGGACTGTGTATACATATATATAGATAAGGAATTTTTTTTTCTTTTTTTACAAATTTTTTATTTTTTTTTTGCCATTCCCCGTATAATAAAACAACACACACGCGCAGGTCGATCATCATCGTCGGGTCATTCGATAATGTACCTAATATTATCGGAAACAATATGATATTATCATATGCGATAACGGAATAACCGTATACCTAATAATGAAAACCGCGTAGGTATACAATATTATTATTATTATAAAGAGATTTCCCTTGTCGTTTTTATGAATGAACGGACAAAGTGTCTCACCCGTGGACCCCCGGCAGAGGGTAAACGTACCGAATACAATATGCGCACATACGCGTTATTGTAATCATTATTATTATTATTATTATTATTATTATTATTATTGTTATTATTATTGTTGTTATCATACTGTACGGATTTTAATTAATGAATCGCTACAAAAGCTTGAGAATGGTTTTGTTTTATTATACCATCGCCATTATATGTATGATAACAATATATGTTTAGATGGATTATACGTAGGTAGGTATATATTTTCCGGACATTGGCGTATACCTACGATATATGCATACGGTACGCACCCGATATTACAGTTATATAGTGTTATACACGTACACACACTCAGTTCTGTGTTGCACATATACGAACGATGACAAAATAAAAATAAAAACATCCAATATTGTACAGAGATTTAAAATTCTTCAATTTAAATACGAAAATTGTACGCAGAACGCAATAATATTATTACCGACCAGTGAAAAATCATCCAATACTTGTTGAAATATACATTGTTGTCAAAGAAGCGGAAAAATAAATTATAATTAAATAATAATATGTAAATATAATGGACCGTCACATATGCGTTATTTTACGAGAAAAAATTGTTTTCTGGCTATATATATATATATATATATATAATTGTAGTTATAAGAAACCAAATTTCGATACAATATTGCACGACGTACGTATTGTACATTATCACCGTGTTCTACAGTCATCCTTTTAAAAACAAATATACAATTTTAAAAAAGTAATTAATTTTGTAAAAACCATTTTCTGGAGGATTTGTACAAATGGTGTATTTTTAATGTTGAAAAATATACGACGGTAGAACACGACTACTTTTGTTTATAATATTGTGTAAAAATTGGTTCCTTAATTAGAACTACAGCCCGAGAACACATTTTTACTGTAAAACGGTTTTGTTAACAAATATCGTAATCACACAATTAGAAAAAATAGTACGGACACAGACCTATTTTTAAATTACACTTAAAATGTACTTAAAAATGTTTGAATTATAATATTTTCATTTTTATTAAAATTTCATACAAATTGCCTATACAGAATCCCCCAAAAATGGAAACAGTTTCTCTCTTAGTGATCGCCTCCCTTAGAACGCCTCTAGAGTTAGATTCTATATTCTCTTTATCGTGATTCACTGCAGCAAAAAGTGGTACTGACATATAACTCCTTAAAATCGCTTGTATGGCGTACTCTTAACCGGTTTTAACCACTGTCTGAAAGCAAAATAGATAGGTACTGTTCAAACCAGAGCTTGTACTGCTTCCTAAAAATGGTGATAATCAACTCTGGCGTAGCAACCAAAAATTATTTTAAAATCATTAATCGGTCTCGAGAATTTTAAAGGGACGTCGTAAATCAGTAACTTAAATTTTTCGGTTACTGGTTATTAGTTTCCAAGTAGTTATCAGCCATATCAAGGCTACGTAACAATTTCATAACTATTGTCTAATCAATTCTTAAATATAATGAGTCCCTTTTGTTAGGTAACAACTATCTATATACAGAGTTCTTTTCAAAATTCGATGAGTATAAGTTTTCCAGGTTATAGAACTCTAAACATTTTAAAACCGGTTATACATACATTCTCCCGGATGAACTTCAGTTTACTTGAAAAATATAAAAATATATGTAAACTCACTAGTGTAAACTTTAGTTAACATGATGGATATGTGTTAATTCTCACGGGGATCTTTAAAAGTTCATTTTTGACAATTGCGCCATCATCGAATAGTATGAATCATAATATTAGAAATCATATATGATTTCATATTAGAAAATTAGGTGAAAAAATTATTAAGTTATAATTTATATATTAAATAATATTTTATGCTTACCACAAAATTTTAATGATAGTAATAAAATAATAAGAAAGTTACATACAAAAAAAAAAATACATCTTTTACATAATTGTTTATAATTTATATTTCATGTGTATAATACCAGCCAATTACTGTAATGTAGGTATCTATTATCATATATGAATGAAATTCTTCGGGAGAGTTTACATACGTATACCCATCAGGTAGTAAAGAGAGTTTACATAAATCATTCAGGTTAAACAAAAGTTTACCAGGGAAATATTACCACCGAAAGAGTTTACCAGTAAAAAAAAATTAGGAGAATATGGGTCCAAAGCGATTACAAATGGCGATAACCGAATACCATTTTTTTAAAGTACATAATACAGATATTACAAGTGGATTAAATCCCAGAACTGTACATATGGTTCAAATCCTGGTTCATATCATTTTTTAAGGACATTTTTTGCCCAAATATTGTCTTTGAAACATTAATAAAATATTAATATTTTATAAGAATGTTATATTTCTATCTCATCTTTGAAAAATAAAAATACAAATTATACATAATAAACAAATTATGTCAATGCCAAAACTAAAAGTATAATTATATGATTGTAAAATTACATAACACCTTATTTAGACAAAAAAAATTCTAGTCATAAAACGTTTTAAAGATAATGGAAATCTTTACCTAAGTATTTGATAAATTATTATCACATATAAGATTTAATGAGCTGAAGTTTAGTGTAAAATGTAAACTACAATTTTAAAATATATTATTTATTGCCCAAAACATTAATTTGTACTAAATTCCCATTTCCAATACCTTTAATGTCATAATTTAATTTAAATATTATTTTACAGTAGCTTAAACAAAAAAAAAGTAAAATTTTACTCAACAGTTTATATAAATATGTACTATAAATACATATAATACTACATGAAATCATACTTGCAGTTATTTTCAATTTATTCCTTTTTCTTTAATTCTTTCATTTATTTTTTCATTTTCTTTAAAACTATCATTAATTCAATGGCACAACATATCATTTTTGTAAATTTGGTATAAATAGGAAGTGTCTTTATCATATAATATTAATGAAAAATATTTCGTATGCTATATGGAAACTACTTAAAAAGTTATTGAATTAATATTAACCTATAAAAATAATATAAAATGTATATTTATAATGTTTTGTTTTCAATAATATGTTTTAAACATAATAAATATGGATGTTATTGGAATTTAGTATATCATTAAGCATGGTGTATAAAATAAACGTCTAACGTGAGAAGTAAGTAAAACATCTTTTATGCTATAATTAATTTTATAAATAGATTTTTTTATTATATGATTTCACAACATAAAATTTTGTTTTTCTCGTTAGTTGATAGTTTATTTTTTTTTATAAAAAAAAACATGATTTTGCATACACAAGATATTTTGTATTAATGGCGATATGATAACAAATATTTCTGGAAGATACCGAAAGAACATAAAAGTGTTAAATGTCAAGGAGCCCAGAAATGCAGGATAATATCTGATTTTATGAATACCTCATTTTGAAGACATAAAAATATAGGATGTCTCACAAGGATTAAAAAAATCTTTTATAACCAAATTCAGATTTTAAAATTTTAAATTTGTAAAATAATGTTTGGTTAAATTTGGACTATACTTATATTTATAATAATTAAATTAATAAGTACCTAACAATAATAATTTATAATATTCCAATGAAAAAAATAAAAAGACAACCAATATAAAGGCATTGGTTTTCTAAAATATTTAAACTACCTACTAATTATTACTAAAATTTTTAGGCATTTTTTAAATTTATTTAGAAAAATAATAGATTTTTAAAAGAGTCAAATTAACGAATTGGTGCATTTTTAGTTAATTTTTAATACATAAAATAAATTCATAACCTTTTTATATTTTTAATTTATTTCAATTTAAGATCAGCACTTTTAGTTAGCTATCTTAAAATTTAAAATAATTTTAAAATTATATAAAATCTCATTATTAGAATGTTAAAAATATCTGGTTTTTAAACAGTGATATCAGTGAAATACAGTGAATAAAAAAAATTATATTTTTATATTTTTTTTTTAAATTTTGTAATATTAATTTTAATTAAATCAAAGTAAACAATTTAATGAAACGAAATCTGTTTTCAAAATTAAAATCCGCCATACCTAATAGTATCACATTTTTATCAGCAAGGTGTCCACATTTCGGTCTAAATATAATTTTTTTAATAACTGAATAGCCTCCTTAAATAAAAAATATTTCAATCCATAAAATAGTCTATTTAATAATTTAGTCATTTAGAAAGAATCCTTTAAATTACTTACTTACAGCAAAATTAATTATTAGCATATGAAATAAGCTACCTACTTTATACATCTTTGGTATACATGCCAGCGAAATATTCCACTAAAACCACCCTCTTCAGCTAACAATTTCTTAGAAAATAATATATCAAAATTCATGATAATTTTTCTTTCCAATTGTGCTTTTGTTTTCGCAAGACGTTATAACATCACAAAATAACCTAACATTATTTTCTTAGTTAAGATTTTGCATATTAGATTTGTTTATGATTAGATTATTTACAAATATTTGTTCAACGTTCATTTGGCATCGGTCATGAAGAGAGAGAGAGATATTTTGTCCTATATGCGGGGCGAGAAAGAATAAATATTTATTTATATACTTGATACTTATTTACATTTTGAAAAAAATTACAGTAAACAAGCAGTTATAAAGGTATAAATTAAAATTATAAAATAATATTATATATTAAAGGTATAAACCTTTAATATATTATAAAGTGAATAAAATATTTGTCTTACCGTGTTTCCTGCGGGACTTTATCCATTGGATCGGTGGAGATGGCAGCGAACGGCTTCTGCCCCCTGGTGGCTCCACGATGGTAGCTGGAAATATATCCTCACCAAAAAAGTCTAAACAAGTCAAATGATTCGAATCAATAATAATAATAATAAAATTTCAAGTAAAATTTACAATATACTACGTGTAATTATTACATTCATTAACTCGACTTTGATAATAAAACATAGCTATAATAATTGCTATGTATATTACTTAAATTAATTTTAAGGATAATTTTCATTTTAGATTGAACACTTGTACCATATTATGTATATAATTTGATGTATTATTGAAAAATTACATTGAAAAAATATATCAGTCATTTTTTCAATAATCGTTAGCATACCCCCCCCCACCTGTCATTAACTTATTATTATAATACCTTATACCTACAATACTTTTATTTAATAAATTAGTCTGAATTGAGAAAAACATACGATATCAGACAAGGTGGACAACCTATACATTTTTCAAACTCATTAAATTAAATTAATATAGAAATAATTAAGTAATATAGTAAAAAAATTAGTTACTTAATTATTTATAGGTTATTTTATTTAAGTTAATAATTGGCACCTATATAATATATTATATTATAATACTGCAATTAACTTAATTCGATCAATGTGAAAATTTCAAATATTCGCAATTTCTACAAATTTAAATATTTCCTATGAATTATATAAGTTCTTAAACGAATATCAATAATATTAATACTTTCAGTTGAGCCAATCAGAGTAGTAAGTCGGGCTTATTTTATCGTAACTTAGATAACTTTGTATAAGACGAACTGTTATACCTTATACGTTGTAAAACCAAAGTAACTTATTAATTTAGAAGATAATAAAAATAAAATATAATAATATATAAATTAACATTATTAAATAAAATTAACATATATATTTACTGTTAATTAAAATCAACTTAATTTTTAATGTAATTATCATTTATCAACAAATTATTAAATTCTTGATTATGGTTATGTACAACAGACAATTATATTCAATATGTTCAGTAATTAGTTAGTTAGTACTTAACTTTTTATTCAATTTGAATTTCGAACGTAAATAATACATTTTTGTGATTCAAACACGAATAAGAACATTTTATTTGTCACTTTTCTGCCGGATATTATTCAGTTTTTATTTATTTAAGCTAATCCAATTAATTACAAAATAAATATTTATATACAACAGGTATTTTATTGTTTCCGTTTGCGCGTAATAAATATTAACCGAACTCGATAAATTCCAGTTTATACAGTTTTCGACGTCAATAAAAAAAACAATTTTAATATAAATTATAATGATGATATATATTGTAGGTATATTATATTACACGAATTAATTAAATCGTGTTCATACGAAATAATTTAAATATAACATTTATAATCGATATAATATTCAATGTTTTATTTTGAATTTTAAAAAGCCATTATATGAATAATTGTTATAGACGATATTATTATTATTTTAATAATTGAGCTAATGCCTGAAATAGAAAAGTAAATCACAGATGTCTGTTACAAATTTTAAAAAGTAAAATAATTTTTAACTACATATCAGTTTGAAAAATATATAATGAAAAAAGTATTTTAAAATATATAAGTATATATAATTATTATATTATTGTTTAATTTTTATTACTATTTTTAAATAGTTTAAATTTGTATTATATAAACTTAACTTTTTACAGTTAATTTTCATAATTTACCATTAAGTACTAACACATATTTTCGTAAATAAATAGTACTCACGACTTATTTCCATTTTAACTGAAATTCAAATAAGGTTTAAATTCATTGATTATTTTTAGTAAACGATCAAAATTGTGCAAGTTCATGGTTTTTCAAAACATACTTACTAAAAATTATATTTTAACTACAACATTTAAACTAAATTATAAATCAAAGTTAATTAATATTTTGAAAGTTTCAGTCAATTTAACAAATAAAAATATCAAAATCATTAACTTAGAGTTTTATAAACTAATTCATTAGTCAAAATTTATCTTTTATTTTATATTTTTGTAATCACCTAAATATTATTTAAAATTTAAAAAAAAAAAATTTTAAATTTTAAAATATTATTTATACGATATCTATTTTATTTTCGATCAGATTTCAAGTTTCTATTTGCAGTATCTATCATGACGATATCATATCATAATAATCATTCTATTATTTTAATTAATAATTCTAAATAATACCAATAATAACATTAGGACGACAAAATAAAAGTATTAGACTCAAGACAATTAATATTAACTTATTAATAGAAATAAATGGAAAATAATAAGTTAAGGTAAAAGAATTAAACTAATATTAAATTTGAGGTAGTTAAAGTGCGAAATTATTTTTTTTAAATTGGTCCTGTAGATAATTGAATTTGACTAATATCTAAGTGGATTTTTCGTTATTACCTTACAGCATTTTTTATTTTCGTAACATTGCGCAATATAAGCAATCATCTCTATACTTTTTTTTCGTTCTACTAGACACACTCGAGTATAAATTATAATATATTTTATAATGAAGATCGCGCTATACAATATACTATTATACTATTAAATAAATGGAAATACTAATCATAATATGTGTTTGAATGTGTTGAACTTAAAACTATTTGGAGGACGCAACACATGCGTTTTTGCCATCTAAAAACATGTCTTGGGACAATAGCTTTCATTTGAACTGTAGTAATCGAACCAAAACCAAATTTTATAAACATAAAGAGGTGACAACACTACTCGTGTTTGTCATAGGCATATAAATATATGGACCGATAACAGAAAAAGAGAGGTCCAAAGATTATTATTGTTAGAAAGAGATAAAACATAATTTACGAATCTCGCATGGAAAAGCAAATTATGTCATGGAGAATAAAAACAAAATATTGTATCCCAAGTTTAAAATATAGACATATAGTATATATATAAGTATGTAGTCATATTATGTCTATCGTTTAAAATGGTTTAAGTATTCGCACGTTTCAATATATATTACCGTATTACTACTACGGTTATTGTCTGTGAAAGACGTACCTAGTTTTTTATAGTTTGAATTTTGAAAATTATAGTTAATAAAATATATGTGTTATACACTTGTAATTTATTCGAATAAAATAGTATTTAGATATTGCATATCATATTATTATCATTTGTATTTGTATTTAGTTTTACATATTAATACACTTATACCTGTATACACTTATACTTGTACCTGATATTTCCATATAACTTGGTAAGTCTATGATAATATTGATAAAATTAGTGTTATATTCCATGACATTAATTTTTTTTTTCCATGGGATTCGTAAACAATGCTCCATTTCTTTCTATAGACATATAAATATGTCTATGTATCTTTCTAACAATGATGGTTTCACGGTGACATAGATGGGTTATGTGGAGGACTGAGTCCATATATTTATATGTCTATGATGTTTTTGTGTTGGTTCTTATACATATGTATGTTTGTACATTGTGACTTTTATATAAATCTTAGGAAACTACAACAACAACAAAAAACAACTAAATATTCAACAATAAATAAAAATAAGTACGGTTATTGTAGGATCACTGTAGCCAAAACCAGAGCAGCTATTCTTCCGAGACATAGTACTGACACAGTACTATTTTTAAATGACTTTTATTATATATTTATGTATTTTTAGGTTTTGATTTTCCATACGAACTGCCTAAAGATAACTTCTTAAATAGTCGACGTGTATAGTACTAGCGTCCTCTTAATAGATGCGTGCGGTTAACCATCGTATAGTATTATATAGTTGATATTCAATTTCGAAAAATTCAATCGACAACACGATATTATCATAATTATATGTGCAATGTGTACATATTATAATGTTTATATTTTATACGAAAACAAAGTATAAATTATTTTTAATGTTTTTTTTTTATTTTTAAAATACCAGCACCGATTTTATGAATAGGTCAGTGTAGTAATATCCCCCCCCTCCACACATATGTATGTCGTAATGACCTAACTATATGAGTGCACTCTACACGTGCAGCTTGGTATTTACACACACGCGGTTTTTGTATAATGTTATTGGACACTCGATCGTATAATATATAAATATTTATAGTCCACGATATATAGTTGTAAAAAAATAACTTAAAATGTATTTAAATATGAACAAAAAACCTTCAATCCCCCAATACCCCCCTCCCCCCCCCCAAAAAAAAGTTTAAATAACTATAAATACTTACTTGAAAATTTTATATATTATCGATAATCGATCGTTTTTTTCGTTTTCATCTTAATAGATACGTTTTTTTTTTTTTTTTTAATGGATAGGACCATTTTTTCATTATTTCGGAAAGCGTATAGGTACAGAAAAAATAACTTAAAACTAAATAAATGCATTCCTTATATATTATTCCCAGAATCTGAATATAATGTTATATATGCATAAAAATGTATTTAGTAAATTTAAATCAAATTATTATACTAGACAAATATGCGATATTGAGCAGTATCCGTGTTAATAACTTTTTTTGGTTATTTAACTCAAAAGTTAAATACATTTCAACTTAACAGACAACCTCGTATATTATGTGAACTTGATTTTAACTGAAATATTTCTTTTTATACATTAAAGTTAATTTAATATTTTCTATTATTTTTAAAATTCATTTAATTGTGAATTTTAGTTCAAATTAAGTTTAAAAGTATTAGTTCGTTTTAAAAAGTTTTAACCCATTCATGCCCAATGTCCTATATGTAGGACACGCGATATAAACATTTCTGTTGTATTTATTTTTAGAATTGTATACCCTATTTTTTCACATATTTAGAATACCTATTATCTAGCAAATTATGGGCAAACAAAATTTTTAAAAACTTTATTAGTGTTCTAAAAGCAAATACAGTGGGAATAATCCAAAAAAAAAAAAGGAAATTAAAATACATTTTTATCCTTGGGTATGAATTTCATGAATTAACGTAATTTGAAAAAAATGCAATTTTCAATTTTAAATGATGTAATAAACAAAAATAATTAATAGGTACCTGCACAGTAATAAATAACAAATACATACATTTTAGACTTTTATAAATGAATATACCAGTTTTAATTAATATACCAGACAAATTCAATGTATACAAAAATAATTTAAATTTTAAAAAACAATATCTCTAAATATTTGAGCTAGAAAATTAACGTTAAATCAAATCAAAATAATATTATAATACATATTATAAGAATACAAGTACAATATTTTTAAGACAATATATTGCAAACATTTTTAAAACATTTATGTTCCGTACCATAAAATATCATTTTTTACTTAAGGAATTTTTAGATAAAAAAAAAATACAAAAACATATTTTCAATATTTAAATTTTGATACTATATGAATTTAATAGCAAATAGGTACAAAAATAATTTATATATATTTAAATTCATAGTTTACACGTCATATGATATAGTTTGTGTATTAATTTATTTATTTATTAGATATAATATATATATATATATATGTTCTATGAAAAGAAATTACTGCAGTTGATTTTTTTTAAATTAAGGTCACGTATATATAATATACAATGCTTTAAGCGATAGAGATAATTTGTATGTGGATCTTTGTGTAATTAAATTATATGGATGACATTTTTCGATTTAAGTATAGAATATTTTTTATTTGTTACTCCAAGCACGAAATTCGTTTAGAGTTATATAAAGTTTGTATACTTACATTTAGGATGCAGTATATAAGACATCATAAGCGTTCGAAACTATGTTACTAGTGATCTATTCCGTCTCTTATATAAGCTCGGATCAAAAAATAACCTCTTTAACTCATATACAAATAAAAAAAACAAGATTTCTATTATAATCATAATTTCTCGGTTAATTATTATGACGAAATATTGATCTTGGTATTAAAATTTAAATCTGAAAAGTAATGAGCTAAAAAGTAACTATTACTAAAAATTATTATCCTGTAACCTAAGGAATTACTTTTTTTAAAACTTTTAACTTAAATTGTTACATAACTACCAAATTGACGAGTAAAGATAATATTTATATTTAATAAGTCAAAAAGTTACCTAATACAATATAAAAGCTTTATTGAATTTGAATATCAGAATTTCAAATGTAGACTTCCCGCAAATAATCCGATTGTAAATCAAACAATAATAGTAATGAAAATCATAACACTAAATTTTGTTTTAAATTGTATAATTCATACATACCTAAATTAAGGAAATTTAAATTATAATAATGAACCACTACACGAAAAAAAGCTTTTTGAGAAATTCTTTAGAATTCTGTTTATATTGCAAAAACTACTCGAAATCAGTTTAAACCAGATAAAACTAATTACACCTATGGGTGTTCGTAAGAACGCAACTTTCCTAGTTACATGTTTTTACTAATGGGTATAGCAAAAATACGAAAAATTTTATTTAAACCTAATTTTTACAAAGTTTTCAGTAAAAATTAGTTTTTATACCTGATATTGCAGTAATTACTATTTTATTTTTATTATTAGATAAAAGACAATTTATTGATATTTTTATCAAGTATTAAAGATAATAGGTACTGCTATCTTTAATTTAATTCGTTTTGCTATTGGTGTTCAGTGATGTTTCAGTTGGTGTATCACGTGCATATAATTTTGTGTAAAACAATTTTTAGATTTCTCATTTTTCTCTTTTAAGCAAAGCAAATTATAGTGAGTTACTCCAAGAAATAAATAGTGCAATAAATGCATAAGTTAAAAATAAAATGCATTATGCAATATGGACATCTTAATCAAACGATTCGATATTATTGAAATAGGCGGTGTTGACAAAATAATATCGACATCAAATAACGACGAAATACGCTATTACTTGCCAGTCGATAAAATATACAATGTCATGGAAACTGCGATTGGTCACGGTGGACTCGACACACTTCGTAAAGAAACATGTAAGAAATATGCTAATAACACTATATTCATGATAAATTGTATATAATTGATCGTATACTTATTAAAAATGTCAATAAACTGTCGGTTTATCTAAAAATAAGAATAAACTAGTATTTACTGTGAGGTCATGTGTAAAAACTAGTTTTTACTGAAAATTTAGTAAAAACTAGGTGTAAATTAAATTGTTCACATTTTTACTGTAGCCATTACTAAAAACAATGTGTACCTAATAAAATCACATTCTTACGAATACTCATAGGTGTAAATAGTTTTTACTAGCAAATTCTGATATAAACTGATTTCGGGTATTTATATATAATAGACAATCAATCGAGTTATATCATAATTTTTATATAAAAGTTAGATACTTTTTCAGGTAATTATTACTTGTATTGGCTTAAATTTTTTTAATAAATATAATTTTATAATATGCACATACGTTAAAGCTTATACGGTAATTTCAAATAAAATAAAACCCAAATCCACAAAAAATTTAACTTTTTATTATAAGCAAATACAGTATTTCGGCAACAACGTTGTCATCTTCAGTGCAAAACACAGACTGACCGGTTTCTACGCGTACATTATCCTTATATAGTGTGCATTCCCGCGCATGACGTCATCACACGATGAGTCATACCGCGGTTCTTATTATTCTATTGTTA
>JAIPRL010000307.1:0-51256 GCA_025469235.1 Pemphigus obesinymphae | reverse complement strand
CATTTTTCTCACAGCACTCCACACTTCCTCTTCCCTTATTAAATCTACCATACCCAAATTCCACTCTACCCGATCAATTGCCTCTCTTGGAAATTCCTCATTTAATAATCCCTCAAAATAGTCTTTCTATCTCTTTATCACTTCCTTTTCCTCTGTTAATACCCTCCTATCATCATCTTTTATACACCAAATATTTCTAAAGTCCCTGAACTGTTTTTCTCTTTCCTTAGCCAGCCTGTACACTTCTTTTTCCCCTTCTTTAGTTTCTGACCTCTCATATAACTCCTCATATTTCTTTAATTTAGCTTTACTGACTGCACTTTTTACTGCTTTAGATAAACTTTTATACTCTACCCAATCCTCCCTCTCACTGTTTTTCTGCCATTTCTTAAACTGTATTTTTTTCTTTGATATTATTTCCTGTACTTCTTCTGTCCACCACCATGTTTGCTTATCCTGTGGAATATTACCTCTACTTACGCCCACGACATTCTTAGCAACTTTCTTAACACCCTCTGCTACTGTTTCCCACATTTCGTTTATATTCCCTTCCATGTTCCACATCCCTGTCCCAATTAGCTTTCTTATAAATACTTTTTCATTTTCACCCGTTAGTTTCCACCACCTAATATTTTATCCGTAGCATTATGTATTGGTGAAATTCGGAGGAAATAAATAATATACGAGTACCTATAAGGTCCATATAACATGGTAAAAAATCAACTCGAAAAAGTAAAAAAAAAAAAAACGAACAACTTTAAAACGAAATATTTAGGTTTGTGTAAAAAATATCGAAAATCAAGTTTTATATGGCCCGAGAGAATGTTGTCCTATAAAATTAATATGTTAGGTTTTTGCTCTAAAACCTATCAGTAATCTGTATTTTTGGAATAGGGAAACTATGTTTTGACGCACGGCCGCGGTCGACACGTCAATATACGTATCAATATGTATCAATAAACGTTGTGGCATGTCGCCGTCTCGCGGGAGGCGTAATAAATCGTATAATATAATAGCTTATATTTGGTTTTATGAAAATATATAATATTTATTATTGTGGGAGCTCAACGTGCTGTCGTGCCGACCGTCGATAACAGACCGGTTTTAATCAGTCGGTATGGAACTGTGGAAGTTGTCTGTAGCGAGGAAGGGGCAAAAGCTTCCGCGAAAAACGAGAGCAGCACATGTCGACCGTAATAAAAACTATTTTGATTTTTCATCCATCATAACACCCTTTTCGTAATTCCAATGTAGTTTTTGTCGTGGAAAAATAAAAAATACATAAAAAAAAAAAAAACGAGAACTTGCTCTACTTTTTAACATCATTATTTGCTGATGAGTTGAATAATGACTTCCCTATAATATGTTGAAAAACCCAAAATTATGAAGAATAAAAACTTCTGTAAAAAATTTTCAAAAAAATTTAGAAACATAAAATGACGTTAAAAAATAGATCAAATTCTCCTTTTTATTTTAATGGTTCATTCAACTTCTTATGATTGTTGTACAGCGAACTACGTTAGAATTACGAAAGAATTTTTAATCATATTTTAATCTCCTGTTGCGTCCTCTTAAGCTATAGGATGTCTTACATTCCGTTAAAAGGGGTTCTGTATAGGAAATTTTATGGGTAATTTAAGAAAAATCTAAATTTAACAGTGCAGAAATATATAAATACGTTTTAAAAATATTTTATAAGTTAACGGTATAATATTACCAGTATGTACTCACTGATTATTAGTATTGAGCCGGGTTGAACAGTAGGTTCGACCGTAAGAGGGAAACATTTCTACAACAATATTTATTTATTTTGCATAACTTTTATGATATACCTAGTAGTATTGTTCTCCAATAATGAATTATATCGTAAAATATATTTAAAATGTCGTATTTTTTTATTTTTTTTTATTATTCTAACAAATAAAAATAAAAGTCGACTTTTTAACTGATGAACCGATTTTGAACTTTTTGTGCTATTTAAAGAATTAATAATTTTGCATAAACATATATCTTTAACAAATATTGTTAATACACAATAATAAAAAGTAATAGTGATACGGCATAAATTATAAAGTAATTTTGAACTGAATTTAATATTTGTAAATCCTCAACTTTTCATTTTTCAAAATCCTTAAAAATAGTTTATTTAGCGCTCTTTAAAAATCGAATGTTAAGCAAAAATGGCACCCAAAAAGTGAAATTTATTTTTCTCTGTGAATATTTGGGTACAAATTCAGGGATTAGTTGTACAAAGTAGAACAAATTATGGTACAATTAATGGGATAAAAAAAAACCGAAATCGGACCAAGGGGTAAAAAGTCGGTTGCTAAGGTAACATTACGCTGGCACCCGCAAAGTAAAATCGGTTTTTCTCTATGAAATTTTTAGGTACAAATTTGAGGATCGGTGGTATAAATTGGTACAAAATATAGTACAGTTAATTGGATAAAAAAAATTTTAAAATTCCAATATACCGGAACCAAGATAACGCATTTACAATTTCGAATTTTTTCAGAGCTTTTCATGAAACAATGCACAATAGTCATGGTAAATAACAAAAATAATAATACATTTATAAATTGTATTTTTTTAGGCGTAATATAGTATAACTACATTACTTGTATTACTCACTTGTTGTTAAGTATTTTTATTATAAAGATTAATTTTTAGTAATTTAGTGCAATTGACAAAAATGAAGGCCAGGCAATTTTCGAGTTCGTCTAAACCACTGTAAATGAACCAAAGTATCTATGTATGTATGTAAAAATAAATATTGGTCTCGTTGTCTTGTATTTTTTTCTTAACACGAGATGCACTCTATATAATACGTCATCATTCGATCTATTGGATGGAAGACTTTCCTTGTATGTGTCTACAACTCTACACTTTATGCTCATCGCCGGAAAAATATATAAAGGTCGTCGATGGCGATTAATTGATTATAACGAAAACAATATATATTAGACTTGTTCAATATAAATTATTATTAGTATTATTGTCGTTCGATTATTGGTCGAAAATAAAAGGAAGAAATGTTCGTGTATCTCTGAAATAATATTATTATAGTGGAGTGGCTGTGAGTTCAGTTCCTTACAATTCTCGATAAATACAACCAAATCTACTGGTATGTGTTTTTTACTTTTATAAACCTATTTTTAAGATAATTATTTTAATGCTGTTTTATTTTCATTACGTATAAATAATGACGTATTTATTTTTGAAACAGTAAGGGGGAAAGCTGCTTTTAGATTCTTCTCAATAAGTGGGCTCCGCTCACATTGATCATCTAATGTAACACCCTATATACCTATTTAATGTGATAAATATTAATAATATAATTAAGTAGATATGTTATACTTTTATCGCTATTTTAATTACACTATTAGCGATCCAACTGTAAACTGTTTGGAAACGCACTTGGTTGAATAAAAAAAAATATTTTGATTTTTAATGATTTTTCTTAATACATTTCAAAATCTAATTACATTATATTGTAGTTAAAAATAATTGGATTTTTTTTATTACACTAATATTATTTTTAATTATATAAAATTTTTAAAACGTTTTTTACAGTTTTATTACAATATCAACCAAAAATATCAAATAAAATTATGTACTCTTTATTAAATAATGTAAATGTAGTATAATGAGGAATGTATTGGTTTTACAATGATATATTATTTTATTTTTTACATTTTTTTGGACAGAAGGAGTAAAGTAGGAGTTTTCTATTTTTTGATTTTATATGTAATTTTCAAAAGCCTAAAAAAAGTACCCACCTTTTACGAGGGAAATATCATAAAAAGTTGTTATAAATTGAAAATAACAAGTAACTTTAGGTAAAGGACCTTTAGATATTAGATTTATAATATTTATAATAACAATCATAAATTAGAAAATAATTATGATAGATATTTGAAATGTACATACTAATTACTATGTACTGTAGCAGTATTTATATTTATTTTGAATGTATGTATGTATGTATGTATGTATGTATGTATGTATGCATGTATATATGTATATGTATACATTATTCCGTGCAGAATATATAAAAATAAAGTTTTCTGGTATAGAGGTTAGTGATAGGAAATTTATTCTAGTTCGTATTTTATAAAGGTAGTTTTTGGTTTTTAAGAAGTTTTCAAAAGCGTAACGAAAAACTACCTTTTGTAGAGGAAATAACACGAAAATTTGTGATAAATTAGAAAATAATAAATAAACTAGTCATGGTTACCAACTATATAGGTGATATATAATATTTCTAACTATAACTATTTTGTATCAAGAAAGACCGAAAATTATTATAAATTGGAAAATCGAAATTCCAAAAACTTACACCAAATATTTACTATATCACTAGTACATTGATATCGTAAAAATCCCAGAATCATTTTGTCAAAATAAATGATTTGTCATTGCGTTCAAATTCATTAAATTTACCATAAATGTCCTACACAATAATCGAATTACTTCCGCACCCTACGCCGGATTATTTTTATTGAGTTTTTTTTTTAAATTTTTTTATTTCTCTAAACACAATGTTATTTTGTAAAAAAAAAAAAAAAAAACATTACTTTATTACTATATTACTATTAGTATATATTTACGATACTTACACATTTTTTAGGGTAAAGGGAGTCGAGCACGAGTTATGGAATATAAGTTTTTTTAATTATGAATTAGTTCTACATGGTATTTTAAAGAAGTAATTTTTCGTTTCTCGTAGTAGTTTTCTTAAGCGTAAATAAAAACTACCTTTTTTACTGAAAATATATTTTATTGTGGGGGAAATGATAAGATAACAAATTTAGTTGCCATAGTTACCTATATAGAAAATTGTATAAATGTGTATAATATAACGAACTTCGCTCAGAATCGTCTTTTGCACGCAATGATTTATCGCTTTCACATTTAAAATAATAATACACTATCATGTCCGAGGACTGAAAATACGATAGACCAACTTCAGCATCTGTATCTAGACAACTGCTTTACTATTAACCTCAGAAATGATAGATAGGTAATAGACGTGTAAAGTCAATTCATATAGTAGAAATATAACTCTTGTTATAACCATAGATGGCAGTATATACACAAACCATAAATATAGATAAAATTGATCTATGAAGTCAGAATAGAATACAGATAAAAACAGTTAAATTTTTTGTTAATTTTTTGATTTTGATGATTGTGAAAATTAAATTTTGAAATAGTTTTTAATTTTAAGAACGTTTTATAAAACATTGTTTAAAATATGTGGGGGGGGGGGCTGGGGAAGACAAGAAATCATATACCTATTGGCGATTATTTGATATTTTACAATTTAGGCGTATCTACTAAACTCTGAACTGGACATCGATGATAATTACCATGGAATTAAAATTACGTATATTATATAGAAATTTATTTGGAAAGTAATTTCTATATACTGTAAAAACGAAGTTTGTGAAAGCCTAACTCCCAATTAAAATTAAATACAAATTTATAACATGTTAAGTGTATTATAATAACGTACAACTTTCAATATTTCAATAAAATTATTCTTATATAATATGAAAAAGTTAAAATTGGTCTGTAAAAACGATAAAATTACTTTGAACATCGAAAAAAACGTCATATACCTATATAATAATATTAAACTAACAATATGAAACTTTTAAAAATACGTGCTTACTTAAAAAAGAATTATATATATATTCCAATTTAAATCATTTTTTTTTAACGATTTACTTTAAATATAATTTATATAACATTATAAATATTATTGCAGTCTAATATAATTTCTTTTAAGATAAACCCATTTTTAAAAATTTAGAATTCCCTCCATAGTTTTTGAATTATTCTGTATATAAAATAGAATGAATCTATATGTTTAAATAAATAAAACACTGTAGTCACATGCCTCAAAATGTATTATTAATAATAGTGATTAATACATTTGATTAATAATAGATATATGAATAGGTATTATAGGTATGTACATGAAAAGAAAAATCAAGTACAAATGAAATGATCAAAATAAACAAAATAAATATTATGATAAACTACAAAAAAATTAACAATATTTATTGTTATATTAAAAAAAAAAATAAATAAAATGTATAAATATAATTTCTTTACATAGATATACATTCTAAATTATGACAAAATAGATAAGACATATTTAAACTAGGTAAAAGAAAATGTCCTTTTTTTAAAAAAAAAAAATCAGAATTTTGTTCAAAGTAGTTTTTTTTTTAGATACCCGTAACTTAACTGTTACTATTTTTTATGGTAGTACCTAACAAAATGATTTATATAGGTACATGAACTTGAATTAAATTACTTCTATTTTCATTTAATTGTTAATATTTTAGATTGATTAATAATTATATTATTGTGAAAATTAAATAAAACTCATTTATTTATCTACATGTAAAATATTATAATATATAGCTTATATAATTCATAAATTATACTAACATTAATTATAAAGTTACACGTCAATTCCGACTACATATTATACCTGTACTCGTTTACAAAATTCTGGAGGCAAAATATTTTAATTCATAAAAATATGATAATATAATATATCTACCAATAATATTATAATTTATTATTGTTTTAATTGCTTATATAGTAGGTACTCGTAGAATAAACAGATAAAAATTTAATATTTTTTATGTATGAATTATATAGTTCATACTGATTAAAATTATAATTTCACAATTTCAGGTTATAGGTACATCATAATATGTAAATAGAAATAATATAAAATACTGCATTAATACTATATATAATATACATTTATGACATTTGTGATTTGTAATTTAACAATTTTAAGTCACTTTTTGTCTATAAATACCTTATATAAACACCCTATATGAGTAACTTGTAACTAATCAATAGTTTCTGATTTTTCACAGTAACTGATATATATATATATATATGTATAGTAATTTTTCGTCCTTATACTAACTTTTAATTTTATTAGAAACTTGATTTCAATAAGTATCCAGGTTATAACTTAATTCGTAAAATATTTTCCATAAGAAACTTGTAAGTTGTAATTCAGTATATCTTTAAAAACAACGGAAATACATCTTTGAATTTGTAAATAAGCAAAAAAAAAAATAAATAAAAATTTGACGACTAATCCCGAACAATTTAAACTAAATTCCAAAATATTCCGTTCAAATTGTGTAAATAGAAATAAAAAAAAGCTGGTCAGTAGGGGGTGGAAGCACTTCGATCGTTGGATAGGATACTGGTATGGATATATTGAATTTGAAAGAAACGATAAATAATTTCTTTTTAAAAAAAAATCTAAAATAACTATTAAAAAATATTGTACGTACCGATTTTTAAATTGTTTGTATAATACTAGAATGGCGTACTTTTAACACTGTATTAATTTTTCAAGTCTTAAAAACTAAAATTAAGCCTATTATTAATTAAATGTCTCAAACATCCATATTGCTATAAATAGCCTAAAAATAGGTGACAATTTTCAAAGAGTTTTTGGAATAATATTTTACGTATATACGTTTGTGGGGAAAATTTCAAGCCACTAGTATCAATATTTTTAGAGTTATGAAGAATTTTACCACAATCATGTTTACCGATTTTTATGCTAATTTTTTGTTAGTTTTTTCTTAAGCGATTATCTAAAAATATCGAAAAATTCAAAAATGACCTTTATAAAGTACTAACTAGATGCAATTTGCTACCAGAAAATGATTGTATATGGAATGATTGTAGCACTTATTCTTATAGAATTTTAGGGTTAAAAATAAAATCAATACATTCCCCGTTTCGCTCAGAATCTAAAAGGTGATCATTTATAATTTTTTTGCCGATTGGTTTATCAATTTTCCGTTTTATCCGACTGTACATTTAATTCGCCGACTCCTCTGGAGAGGTAATACCTCTTCTAAATCCGACCTTAAGTAATTTATAATATAAGACGTAGTAACTGTATTAATAAAAGTCATTGAAACTTTAATCAATTTTGCGATGTATTGTAGGTATATAATCATTGTGTTGCCCTCGCAAGTCCATTATTTCGATCATTTGACTTTTCAATCATACGGCACGTTCGTATATTATCGGCGCGCCCTCTGTTGGATGAACTTGAAATAACACCAATATATATATATATATTATGTCATATTATAATTAAAATGTACGTTTTTCTTATTCTGTAATTTTTTTCTTTTACATAGAAATCATTATGCGTATAACGAAATTGATCAAACATCACGTATTATTATTTCATATAAAATATAATATTTTTTCCACTATACACCGCAGTATACGTACTGTGTGTTACTATATTGTATGCGAATATCAAGGCTAAAAAAAATGTATTTGTTCCACATCTGTGTTAAAAAAAAAAAAAAAATTTTTAACTCCTCCATTTCATAATCTACGACCGGATTTTACGTCGGTATGGATTGTAAGGATATAATAATATGCATTTACGACGACAATACGTATACAATATTATAATATTTAAACAGCTCCATCACGCACGTTGTTATATATTATATTTATAGTTCAATACGTAATAT
Organism: Pemphigus obesinymphae; assembly: GCA_025469235.1. Taxonomy (NCBI): domain Eukaryota; kingdom Metazoa; phylum Arthropoda; class Insecta; order Hemiptera; family Aphididae; genus Pemphigus; species Pemphigus obesinymphae. Next base: position 42,701 of record JAIPRL010000307.1, on the reverse strand, counting down.
AATATATAATATTTATAGATTTATAATACCATATGTATAGGTGAAGTTATAATTCTTAAATATTATTCTCAACCCTCCCACCATTTATTTCCACCATTTACATAAATTCGTCGGTAGTTCGCGACGTTTTTTATTTTATTTTTTCGCATATATTTAAATGCATATCGATTATATATACGCCATATTATATATATATATATATATATATATATATACCGCACGGCCGACACTTGGTCGGATTTATGTTAATTAGGTCATGTTTCGTGAACAATAAAATACAAAATAATATTATATAATAATATCACGGATTCGTCTAACGTGCACGGTAAAAAAAAAAAAAAGTATATTTAACACAGTTATTTTTTTTTTATCACTGTAGTATAATATACCTATATAGAAGACCAAACGGAGGCCCTATAGTTATGTACTTATTAATTATTACGACGCGTGTTGTTCCGATACTAAAATTCATAAATTATGTATTTTTTTTATTTTTTTTTTTTTGAATACAGCGATAATAAATACAATACGTAACACGCGCAAAATCCAAAAACGTCATTTTTCTGTCCATTGTTGACAGAGAAAATCTAGAAAATTGCCAAATTCAACTTAAAAAAGATATCCTGGAAGGTATCAAAATTATAAATTAGAGTAGAAATCGAAAAAAAAAAACGTTTCATATCTAATTTGTATTATAAGGAATTAATTATTATCGTTTTTTTTTTTTTTTTTTTTTTTTCATGTTTAACAATGCAATTACATTTTAACGTTATATCTACTTAAATTACCGCTATAGATATGTTATTAAAATGTTGAAATTTTGAAATTGTTTCCGTTTATCATTAAGTTTTTTTGTGATTTTCATTATTTTTTTTTTTACCTTAGTATTTATCATTTTTTAACTTTATCATATTATATATTGTTCAATTTATTCATCTAAATACGGTACAAAAATCGAATTATTACAACAACAGTACCTATACGTACAACAGATTAAAATATTTTGACTATAATATCAGGTATATTATGCAGCAATAGATAGATTATTTAAAAAAATAACAAAACAAAAAATCGTTTAGAATAATTTATACCTAGTATTTTTTATTTTTTTTTTATACCAAATTTCACTTCAAACTTCACTAAGCTATTAATTATTTTCAACTGCCTTAACTTCTTAAACTTTAGTTTAAGAAAATAAGTAGATAACTTGCAAATCATACGAATCTAACCTAATTTATATACTCAGTGCCGGAACTAGGGAGGGGGCGAAACGGGCCATTTTCCCCGGCACCATTGTCGTGGGGCGCAAAATGTAAAAATATTCAAACTTTTTGTCCCGATTTTGAAAGTGAAGTCTCATTTATCGCTTTTAATTTTTAATAGAAGTTGACGAATTAATATTTAAAAAGGGGCTCTACAATTATTTTTAACCCGGGCTACAAATTCTCTAGATCTTGCACTAAATATACTAGATACTTATATTATTTATGTTCGAGACCATATATATCTAATGTTATTTATTTATCTTTATTTATTATTATGTTTTTTAATTTTTATATTTTTTTGCGGATTTCATATAGGTTCACAATACGTAGCAGCAGATCGGAGATGTTTATTTTGCCAATTGCGCGTGTATATAAACAAACAAAAACTACACACGTACACTAACCAAACACACAATATTACGACGTTTATTTTGTATGTTTTCCAAGTGAAGTGGAAATGCCTAATGCACCGATAAACAACGTTTTAACAATTATAACTCGTCATTATATTATAATATTAAAATATATAGTGTGTGCAGATTATATCGTCATCGTCATCGTCATCATCATCATCATTATCATTAGTATTATTATGATAAAATGTATTAATCTTTTACAAATACATTATATACGTATGTATATATGTAGGTACATTTATATGTACGTAGTTACAATTATTATTAAAAGTTCATTATTCGGATGTAAATATGTAATACTAAATAAGTATATTATAATAGAATACGTATCAGCTACATTTCAAAATTTACTAAAATAATTACATTAAAAATAAATAATTTAATAATTTTTGAAAAACAATGTTTTTATTTATCTCTACATTTTATAAATATATATTTTCTAATAGGTACTCTAGGAAACCAAGAGCAAAACCCATATTTTCAGAAATGTTTTTCATTTTGAACTCAAAACAAAAAATCTATCTAAATGGTCTAAAAGGAAATCATAGACCACAGACATATCAATCCAACTAAGTACCTACCTACCAAAAATAGCCAAAATGATCATAGTCTATAAAATATTGTATGTAATTACCAAATTACAATATATATTATTTTGAACTTAAAAAAAAAAAAAAAAAATACAAAAGTGTAATATAATTTATAATTAATAATTACACACATTTTAAGAAGTTTAACCGATCATGAAAATTTCAACAATATATAATTTTTCAGATATAACTAGAAGTTTATTATATTATATATTTATTATTTATTTAAAATTAAATTGTTTTTTTTTTTTGCATTAATTTTTGTATATTTAGTCTTATTTTCTTAAGTTTCAATGAACATAACTAAAAATTGTGTTATTATATTTTCTGATTATTCCGGAAGAGTATAAATCCAGACTTTGTACAAATCTTGTAGCAACAATATGTTTAAAAAAAAATTCATAAAAAAGTAACAGATAGATAATAATTATCTATCTGTTACTTTTTCGTGAATTTTTTTGGAATTATTTCGGGATAATTCTTAGATACCTAAATAAAATGAAATCCGTTATTTTTTTCGTTTCCAGTATTAAGATAAAATAATATCGATAACTAAAAAATAATTGTAGAATATATTATTATGGTATATTTGCTTTTGGAAAAACTTAGTTCCTCACTTACGAAAAACATAAATTCATCTCATTTACTTGAAATTTGATATTTGTACATATTACAAGTCACAAACAGAACTACGTACATGTTCAATGTAAAAAAGGAGGTTAGAAGGTGGAAGCCATTTGCTCGTTGGTTATATATTTAATTTAAAAGCAATGATAAATTATTTTATTCCATAAAACTATTGTTGAGCGAAGTGTATATAACATATTATCGTATTACTATTGGCATTTATATGGCTGCTAAAAAATACGACGGCAATATGCATAGTGCTATAGTATATACTTGGTGTAAATTTCAAGTATTTTGGCATTTTGATTTTCCAATTTATATTAATTTTATATTAAAATAGGCTTATACGGATGCTTGAGAATTTTTAACAATCATTTTCAATGTAAAATAGTTATAGTTATACATATTATATATTATCATAAATGTAGTCAATAACCATGACGTTTATTTGCTATTTTCTAATTTATAATAATTTTTCGTGATATTTCTCTTATAAAAGGTAGATTTTCTTTACGCTTTTGAAGAATACTTAGAAAATCAAAAAATGATCTCTATAAAGTATCGAATTTCCATTTATAAACCTCTATATGCCAGAAAACTTTTACTCTACCAAAAAAAATTCGAATCCATACAAAATATTATTGTAAAATCAATATGCTTAGAATCTATAAAATATATAATATTATCACTCGTAATAAATAATATTCGTAATTAAGTTCCCTATTGTCTGATTGCATACATTATATTTTAGCACATCAAGTGTTTATCAATATTAATATTATAGGTAAATTCATTAAATGATTGAGTTATTATCTTGAACAACTGCAATCATTCAGATTTCAGATTATAAAATTGTACTAAAAAAACTACAAGAAAATTATTCAAGCGCTCTTTGGGAAAACAAACAAACAAAGTTAGAATAACTCAAACTCAAATATTTATATTAGTACTATGTAAGGTAACGAATTCTTCCGTATTAATAGTGGCATCAAGTTTAAGGACACATCACTAAATGACTTATAAACTTATATTCGTGTGAATTTTATCACTTTAAATCTAAAACAATTTATTTATAATATTTATGTATGTTTCAATATAATATTTTTAATATTATAAATATTGAAATTATTAAGCTTTCGACCCTTGAACATTTTTAATATTTTTTCTATGAGATACTTTCTAATACGCCATTTATAAGCAATCGTGTAAAAAAATTATTTGTATGCAATAAATGATTCATTACTATTTGTAATTACAATTTTTAATTACAATTAATTGTAATCTACAAATCATTTGAACAATAAAATGAGATTTCCAAATTCATTGTTTATGAATGAAAAGCATAAGAAAAATAGATAATAATTTAAGTAAATATAGTATTACATTAACACCAATATTCGGTTTTCTCGATAAATCTATCGATACATCAAAATGATACATCAATCGATCAGAATATAATTTTCAAATTGAAAATTAATATATTTAATATTTACGAATTTTTGACATTCCCTAACTAATAAACAAAGATTGGCATTAATTAACTAGTTAAGAAATTAACTATAGTTTAACTTTTTTAACTTAAATAGTTAATTAATTTGTCCATTAACTAATTAAATTAACAAGTTTAAATTATAATTGGATCAATTTAACTTTTAACCGCTAATTTTTATAATCATAGGGGGCGTTCAAGTATTACGTAAGCGCCAAAGAGGAGGAGGATTGTCGTGTGCTGACATTTACTAATAAGATTGATAAGGGGGGAGGGGGTTAGAACCATACTAACGTTAGCAGTAATGAAAAAATTCAAATATGTAGATATAAATGTACTCATTTTTATCAAAAATAAATGTAAAAAACAAATTGAAAATATGTAACAACATTTTTAATTTATTTTTAAATAATTCATATAGAATTAGGAAAAATAAATATAGGGGGTGTATAAAAAGGACCAAAATGTGCTGATGTAATACTTGAACGCCCTTATATACCTATTTTATGTAATAATCATTCCGTATTTGCTATCTCCGCTAACCAATTTATATTATACAAAATTTAGGTCCTGCTTCTTATGCTGTGAAAAAGCATGTTTTTTTTTTTTAAATTCATTTTGGAAAGAGATACAACCTCGGATACAACTTATTTTTAAATTCCAATAATTTTGGAAATGACGAAGTTATGATAAAAATGATGAAAGTAAATTTCGTATTTTATCAATTGGTCGGACGAACATAGTAAATTCGGCGGGTGCTCCTATACCTAGTCGTAAGTTATCGCGTAAAAACGAAATTATTAATGGACTGTATCTAATATTCGTACAAATGTACGACATTCGTAAGGGCTGCAAAATGTACGTACTTATTTAAGATAATTCAGTTATAGTTACCAATGACCTGATTTTGCTTATATTTACAATTCCTTCCGTCAGTATATACGATAATCGACATTGTTCAATATTGTTAATTAATTCCGATTTCCGGATATGTATCGTGTTTGCTATTCTATTGTTCATTTGTTTTTCAATCCTTTCGAATTTTTTATCACCCACATAGGTATAGTTGTAGATATATAATTTATGTAGATATAATGTACACCTTTATTATTTTGGTGACACCGATTTCCACTGTTTTGCAAGCGGTAATTTATTAAAGGGGTTGTGTATAGGCAATTATTTAATTTATTCGCGTAATAAAAAGTTTTTATGTGAGCAGTATTTGGACTTTGGTGTGTGTAAATACGTTTGACATAATAACGATGGTGACACAGTGTGTATGCGTGTACACACGCACGCACAGGCACATGTCAATAAATACGGCTATACCGTATATTTTGAAAAAGACACTAAATCGCCCATTTCCAACATACCTATTGACTTGTAATGCAACAACGACGCTTCTGAAAACTAATCTGAATTTCATCACGAAAGAATGACTTTTTTTTCCACGATTTTTACAAAAATTTAAAATGTAAATTATTAGATGTCCGAATATATTAGCTCCATTTTAGGGAGACAAAATCAAAAATGTCGGAAAGTTGATTTAAAGTAGATTTTACGACAAATTCACATCAGTTCTTAGTGTCTTTATCGCATCACTAAATCAATCAGTATATTGGAAATGGGATTTAGTGTCTTTTCAAATATGGAAGCCGTGTTTATAGACATGACGTGCCTATGTTATTAGATTTATCGGTACTTTGGAAATAGAAATGGTTTAAATTGCTATGTTAGGAAAAATTGGTAACAAAATAAGTAGGTAGGTACTTAATATTTAATATTAAAAAAAGCAAATAGTGCAAAAGTTTATTGTTGAATAATTTAAAAATTATTGGGATTTGAGTCCTAAATGGTAAATGGAAAATGAAAAATTAACTTTCTTTTAACTAAATTAAGTTAATATTTTTTTTGATATTGACTTTTAACTAATTAAATTTAAGGTTTAATTTAACATTTAATTGAAGGCATTTTAGTCAAGTTAAGGCATTCTTAACTAAGTGAATTTTTCCCTTGTGAAGGTTTGCAATTTTTGGAAATAAGAAACATAAATTATATTGCCAAATATTTTGTTTCAGACGTTTAGATGAATTTATTGAATAATAAAAGTCGACTTTCAAATACGTATACCTACCTCGAATCAGTATCTTCAGAGATTTAAGAAGATTTTTTGAACGGAAGAAAAATGAAAAGATATTGTTTTGTAAGGGGATTACGGTGGTGAAAATTCAATATCTCACTTTATTTTGGACAGAATACATTTAGAGAAGGCAATGACGATGATATAATACTTCAATTGTATCGATAACACAATACCTATCACCTATGTCCTATGTACTGAAAATCGTACATCGATTTATTGTCCTCGAAGTCGAATTGACGTCATACGAACTGCAAAATATATTATACTTCTATTTATTATTATTATTTCATTATTTCATTTTTTTTTTTTTTTTTAAGATCCGGTTAAATGGCGTGACACATTGTTTTACACTTTCGTCATTCAAGCCCGGGACCAAATGTATGGCGATATGACGTATATAAAGTATCGTCTACGACCTTATACAATATATCGCACGGGGTCACGGTTATACCTAAAAACCGCCGTTGTCTTTGCATTTCCGAAAATATTTTATGATCTATGAACAGCCTGTAAATCATATTATATCGGCTATCCATCATATTTCATCCCATTTATTACACCCCATGGGGTGTGTATATTTATAGTTTTGAAATAAATAAATATTGCCCCCGTGTAATTTAAACATTGCATTTATTGGCTTGTTTAATGTGAAATATGTTTACACATCATGTACGATTATATAATACCTTTTGTACATTTAAAAAAAAAAAAAAGAAGTGTTTTGAAAATGTAAGCTATAAAGCTATTGATCTACAAAGAAATTCTTGAGTTTCTAAAATTTTAAATACAATTATCTTATAAACAAAAATTACATTTTTTAAATATACCAGATGTCATTATAATATACAAGATAATATTTTTTTCAACCAAAATGCCCAAACTTATAAACGTGAGATATACTCCAATTAATACGTATACAGGGTGATTATTTTATCGGCTTTTCTAATTTTTCCTGTGAAAATACTCATTCTTTATTATTTTTAAACTTGTTATTTTTGTATGTTTTATAGGTATTTTTCTTAAATGGCAATCTATATTTTTGACTTGATTATCCGAAACCGTGCATTTTTCAAAATATTGAAGGTATGTATATGTATCAATATAGAATATCGAACCAAAAATTAATGACTTACTGGCATTTAAAATTTAGAAGAGCAAAATAGTGTGGGGATACTAGCTATTAAAAGTATTCTCCATCACTCAAATCAAAGCTTTAAATACTTATAAATAATTATCTGTTCGTTCAAATATTGATACATGAAAATTATCAACTAAATATTTTGCGTAGGAAAATCAAGTAAAAAATATAGATTATAATTTAAAATTTTAAAAATTACAACTTTTTAAAAAATTTTTGTGAATTCCTAATATCCTAAGCTTATAACAAACAAACATTTAAAAAAAAAATAATATTCACAGAGAAAATTAAATAAGTATGATAAAAAAAATACTTTATGTATAATATAAGACATTTAAAATTAATAATTCTTTTAGATGAATTTTAAAAGATTTTATGATTCTTTAACATTTTAAAAACTAAAGAAAATTCTTGAAATTCATCAACAAAATTTTAGGAAAAAACTATTTTATATACCTATATATTTATTTTGTATACATATTTTATTATATATTATTCATAAATTATACAAACCAAATTTATATAAGCAAACTGATACAATTTTCACAAAAATTCTCACTGCACAGTCACGCCTTAATCAATTTTTAAGAATTTGTCAAAACTAAAAAGTAAAACGTACATTATTATTTAGTCTCTCTATTACAGCACATTTAAGATAAATTAACTGTTTAGACGAATTAAATTATAGATATTAATTTTATTATAAGATCTATACAGAATGTGAAGAAAACACATAAAAATTAAGTCGATTATAAATCCATAAGAATACAAGACACGAAGATTCCATAGATTGTGAAAACTTGAAAACAAAAATGTACTGCTAACACATTCTTTCCAAAAATAACCAAAGCCGTAAATAAAATAAAATGTTATTCCAAATGATTATAAACTTCGCATATACCATACATACATTTTTTAGCCATTAGAGCTTTGTTTTAGGATAATACTGATATAATAATAAGCAAATGTTCTTTATATAACAAACTCTAATAATAATAATAATAATAAATGCGTGGTCAATCAAGTATAATTTAATATGAACTCGTGCCCGATAAATAATCGAGATTCGGTCACTGTTAAGGAAAAAAACCAAAGTTCCTTTAATTTCATCGTTTCTTTTATTTTCTATATTCTTAATTTGTATATGTGGTATACATTATATAAAAATCAATTACCGAAGTTAATAAAAATTATATTACCATGGCTTCTACAATAATACAATTATATTATATAATGAATGAAAAATATAACGCGCACGTGAAAAAAAGTATTTAAAAGTCAAATATGATAGAACAATAGTTTTAATTTAAAACGTATTTTATTTTTGAAGCTATAACTCGTACTATTTTGGTTTTAAAGAATTCAAAATTTCAATATTATCAAAATTTTAACGTATAAATAGCCATTACGTATTACATTAGGCAGGTTATTTAAAATGCTGAAAAAACGTCTACACGAAACTGCTACAGCGATGAAATTATTATTAGAAAAAAAGCAAAATGCGTATATCTTACAATGTATAATATGTATGTGTACTTTTAACATAAATATAAATCATTATGTAAATAACGAATTCATCAATGAGTGAAAGGTTTGCCGGTATAATACATGCATGCACAGAACGTAACCCAAATTCTCGATCTACACATAATTCTCCGTTCGGGCAAATAAAAAAATTAATCAAATTAAATAAAACTAAAAAACTACTCTCGTATAAGCCATATTATCATCGCTCGTGCAAATAGCTGGCGCCCTCGTGGCGCCCACTTTATAACGTACCGCAGTAGGAAAGTTGGCGAACGGTAACGCGGTTCGTCTACGACCAAGTTTAACCAGCCATGCGGTCTCGCCTAGAGCTCGTTGAGCGTAAAAATAACGATAATAACTAATAATAATAATAATAATAATGATAATGATAATATTATGTTCACACCGGCAATGGATAGCGCACAAATATTTTCTGAGGTCACACAACAACGCGTATTATTATTATTATTATCATTATTGCCCGTTGATATAATATGGTCGTTGACATCGGTCGACGGTGACTTATACACATATAACACCTTTACAATACGTCATCAGCTACGCCTGCATTATATTCGAAGGGAGAACGAAACTCCTGGCGAGGGTCGATGCTCGGATAAATATCATACCGGGTGTCCCGAAAAAGAAAAAAAACCGTTATGCTTTATGGAAATTCCTCACGATATCGTAATATTGTGATAACAACTCTAACCGTTTCAAAGCTGGGTGGCCGTCTAGATGGGAAAACAAATGGAAGTGTTAAATTAAATGTTATTAAACGTTAAAATGTTATTAAACGGCGGAGAAACATTATTATTGGCATGTGCAGTGCGTGGGGACAGAGTTAACGGGACACAAACGCGGAAGGAAACGCTCTCTAGTAGTTCAGCACGACATGAAAACATGTATAGCCGGATTACGCGTTAAAGACGTTAATGAGACATCGGAGATTCCGAATTGAGGCTAATAGCGATTTAATTGGGTAAACTAAGCGATTAATAACGATTACATAAGAGATAAGAATATGGGCCAAGAGTCGATGATAATATCAACCCGTGAAATAATATAATGATGACTTTATTGAAGGTATACTTCATTATTTTTATAATAAAAAAAATATATATATTTCTGCATCAATATACATTGATGTGTATCACTGGAGGCGTTCTGAGACGCTCGACTAAAATTTTTTTAAATTCTCATCGAGGTTTTCAAAATAATTTTCAATACCTATTTTCCAGTGACGTTCGATCGAGTGTTTGATATTTTAGCAAATTTACGTATACCTGCTCTCGTAAAAATGTATCTTTCATCTCAAATCCTGGAAAGTCGCACGATCTCAACAGACGAGAAGACTCCGGTGACAAGTGACAACATGAGATACCATTCCAAACGGTAAAATTCGGCTGATTTTGTCGCCGTTCAAGAAAATAGTGACATTTTAGTCCTTTTGCCCAACCCGCATAGAGAGATAAATACATCCTTAGCTCGGTTATTATCGTGCACAGGACACCCTGTAGACGGATGTGCCGATCATCATATTATCCTGGCAACGGGATGTATACTAGCTGTCATAACATAATATATTATGGTAATATGTATATCACATATGCAGGTGTGCTCAAACCACCCATCAATCCATAGTCCACGCACGGCGTATATTATACAGAACGAATTATTGTCAATTTCGATACACGAACACCAGCGGCGTCATTGTATATTATATGTGTAGATATCATATACAAAACCTGCAACACTACGTAAGTACCTATATATTATATATATATACGTAAACGACACTGGATATGAAATTGTGCGCGTATATTATATTGATTTAAATAGAGTTTTTGTGTCATTTGACTGCCAAACAAATAAAATGTGTATTGCGGATTACCTATACTGATTAAGGTATTTGAGTAGTACCTATTTTACGCGATACATTATCGGTTTACCAATAAGTACCGTTTAAATATATAATATAAAATTAATCGTTTTATTTTTTTCGGATTATTTTCCAAAAAATCTGAATAAAACTGGTTCCACCTTCTATACAGGTAGGTACACGTATTAAAATTAATACACGGCACTATTATTTCACTCGAGTTGGGCACTGTACATTATAATATTATATATTATACTACACCGCTATCAAACTGGTTCTGCAGTTAGTAGGTACTGTATCGGACATGTTCCGACTTCACAATAATAAAGAATAATACTAGTGATTTTTCAAGAACATTTTTTAGCGCATTTTCTACGTTTTTATAAGGCATGGTAAAAAAGTTTTTAAATTCGTTTATTATAATTGATTACAACTCTTACAGTACAAACGAATGTATACCATTCCCCTTGAATTTTCTAACAATCTATATTCATTATGTAAAATCTAAAATATCTCGAATAAAACGAAAAACACGCCGAATACGTTTGATATATTGTACGTGAGCGACGGATGTCTAGGTATATATTATATGTATATTAGGTAGGTGGGTCGTACTATATGCACATGATCGTAACGGTGATTTTTTTTTTCCCTGGACGGACAGAACACACGCGCTCGGTAGTCATTTCAAGGACACGCAATGCAATTCGTAAACCGGTGTATGGTTAATATATAATGTGGACACGACGATAATAAGAGGATAGAAAAATGCAATTTTACAATAATATCGTCGTTGACATGCGAAAAATCCTCCTACTTTAACGAGTGTTCAAAGTTACGATAAAAAAAAAAAAAATAATAATTATAATACGAATTGTATAATAAACGAACGAATTGCCGACGAGCGATTGCAAACGAGATCATCTAAGCATGAAACTTTCAAAAATTATGAAAATTCGGCGTTTGACACGTTTTTAACGCGCACGCGCGCGCGTAAAAGATTTTATACGAAATTATAATAATATGTTTTGCGTCAAATTTACAAAAAATGGTTAGTTTTCTTAACGTCACATCTAGAACGTTTTAGATTACTTTCATATTATATTGTACGACCAAAGAAAAACAAAAAAAGGAACCATAGCTTTAAAAACATCCTGAAGTATATGTCATGAAAAACGTAAAAAAAAAAAGGAATAAATGTATTAGCGTATTTTCATTTTCGCGTAAATCCGTCACAAAGGTTTTTCATATCAGCTATTACATATATTTTGCACCTACACAGTTTAATGCCAACTGTTATCGGGGTTTTATCGTCGGATCATTATTTTATTTTCTAGTGAAAGTACATATATATATTACCTACGGACTGGATTGTTTCCGATCGATGGCATTAATTAAACGAAGAACTTTTATTTTATAATGAATATGAAAATGCTTATAGTTTAACCGTTAGATATCACGTTATGTATATAGGTATCTATATAAAAGATGATGCCCGATAGTTTGAATCGATTTCAAACACAATTGAAAAAAAGTGTTAATAGTTTTCATTTAGAAAACTCAACGGTGCCACACGCAGGAATGTCGATTGTTTCAAAATTAATTGTCCTATTGTAGGCACGGTATAACCGCGCGTGATATTGTTTTATTGATATAGGTACACCGAAAGTAAAAATAATCCTCAGCTAGAATATTCGAAATTCTTACATATTATACTCGTATATACAGAGTGGACCATATGGAAAATGGTAAAACACTATTACATATTATTATTATAATATGCAGTATAATCGTGTAAAAATTTAAAATGTTAAAAAAAAAAAAAAAATTGTTAAAATTACAAAAGTTAATAGAGGTACATACCAAGACGTATGAATTGTATAAGAATGTCGAACGATGATTTTTTTCTATGATAACTGTTGAGTCGTAAAAGAACTAAATATTTTTAATATAATATAACGCAGACGCAAACATTTTTTTATACTTTATATAGGTACGGTTTTGGCTATTATTTACTTGTAATCGTATATATATATATATGCATATAATATATGGTAGGTACCTAATATGTTATATTGAAATATTTGCAAATGTTATTTCACGTTACAATAACCGCGTAATTGTGTGTGGTATATAAGTATATAAATGTGAGAAAACGATTTTTTATGATAATATCGTCGAAGTGGAAGTGTGGAACAAGAGGTCAATCGATTTATTCGAAGATTTTATCCGAACAATATATCATATAGGTTATATACCTTAGCCGGCAGCAGCAGCAGAAACTATAATAATAATATGTAAACGCTCACATATATAGTAGTATATTTTCAAAGGTTAAAATGATGTATACGTTATTTTCTTTCATTAAAAAAAAAAAAACAAAAATATTATAGTCAACCGGATACAAGTACATATATATACCTACGTACGATTTTTCTTTACTGTTCGTATACTTGACGAACATTATCGATATACCCACCTATAGGTATACATAGGTTGTAATGTTATACACGCGGTTCGACAATCAACGGTATCGAGTCGGAGATAATACATAATTCTATATTATACTACGAAAGAACTATTTAATAACTGCAGCGAAATGATAAAACTCGTTGGCGCGTTTCGAATAGTCGAAAAATTAAGTGGTAAAAAACAACCGATTACGCACAATGTAATATAGTGGCATCATAAATATACGAAAACGAGATAGGCATAAAACTATACGCCTATATACGACAATCATTATTATTTAAATTTAACACTGCATTCGGGAACTGATATCTGTACTCGGATAATACTATTATATTATGGATCTAGACCGTACTAGGTTTATATGCGATTCATACACAGTGCACGAGTACCCAAACGCTAAATAGTAATACACACCTCCCGCCAGTGGTTAAAGTGAGGGGGGACGGAGGGGGACGGCGTCCCCCGTCTTTGCTTAGCTTAGGTTTGGCGTCCCCTTTATATTTCTAAATGTTTAATTAAAAGTTGAGACTGAATTTGTTATTTTGTACATAATATTCAATAATTAAATAAAAAAAGTTTAAAAAATGGTATTTATAGTTATAAATTGTACGCAAGATCTGTATTATAGAAAAAACTATTTCGATTTTTCTTCGTTCTCCAGACATTCTGTCCTTGGGCCGGAATGTAGGTAATTAATATGCGTATTTTAAAGTTATAACCACAGAGTATGTACATTATACATAATAATAGGTATATACATATGTATATACGTCCGTGATAAATTTTTACAAATTAGGTCAATAATAATATGGATTAAAAGTTAAATTTATATAAATATTTTAAAAATATTACCGTACTGGTTCAGGGGACGCCTTTTTTTTTTTGCATTACCTATAGTCCCCCCTGCAAATATATTATTCCACTTTAACCACTGCCTCCCGCGCGTTATAGAAAAACATTATTTTATTGGCATTGATCGTTGACCGATGCGTAGTAAGAATCTTATATAGCTATAATGTGATAACAATATCAAATATTATGTCAATGTTATATATTATACACTATATAATGCGAATAAAATTATTGCCAATGCATTATCTATATCTCGCGTGGCCTAAAAAAAAAAAAAAACCGTTGTGTGTATTACGTACGTATAATATAGAGGTACTTATACAATATTATAGTGTGTTGTATACCTTCGAAATTTGATCAATCTTTCGAAATTTTCGATTACTGGTCATTTATATTATAGTGTGGTTCGTTCCCGATTTGCCCTGCAATTTGAAGACAATAATCAAACCGGTTCGAATATTCTCATAAATAATCCCCGATTCGCCAACAACGAAAATAAATACAAATATTGTACATACGATTGCTCATACCATTTACCTATTATTCCGTATCGACAATATCCAGATTTACATATTATATGCATTTATTGAATTCTAAATTAGGTAAATATGTTTATTATATTTTATAGAAATCGGCAAGTTAAATAATATCGATTGGACGTGGAGCGGTGTCGGTCAATTTCGAATGATCGGGTGTCGGCGAATTGGGAAGACATCGATTGGACATGAACACTTGATTTGAACTAGCATTATTATTTTTATATTATTTGGAATCGATTATTTTCCAAATAACATTGTTTTCATATTAATTGATTTTAGTTTTAATGCTTCCAAAATTATGTCTTCAAATCGGTAATTAAAAAAAAAAAAAATACCGGTATTCAAACAGGAACCTTTTGAAAATCTTGTAGTGGAACTAAGAGGGCGTTCAATTATTGCATAAGCGCCTAGGGGTAAGGGAGGTCTGTCGAATGCTTACACTTGCTGACATAGAGGATAAGGGGGTTAGAACTACTATATGTGACAAATTTTTTTATTTATTTTTAATTAATTCACTAAAAATTCCTAATTTTTTTTTTAATATTAAATAGAGGAGGGTCGTCGGACATATGCTGACGTTATAAAGTAGGGGACCTGACATTTGCTGACAATTGCTGATAATGGGGAGAAGGGGGCCTAAAAATGCTAAAAATGTTCTGATGTAGGTAATATTTTAACGGCCCCTAATATGAAACTATATATATAACTTATTAAGAACCTAAATCAAACCCGGTACTATTTTGACAGTAGATATTTTTGTTTTTAAATTTCTAATTGAAAAAATAATATTAAAAATTAAAGCGTATTATGACTTTTTATAGAAACACTTTGTATTCACGGTTCTATATACAAACTATTAACATTCAAATGAGAAAAATATTGGTAAAATAATAATTCAATAATTAGTTGAGAAATTAATATATTACCGTCATTGTATTCAACTTTCAACTTCGATATTTTATTTACGTGGTTTATGATAAAATATCAATGATACTACTGCATCACAAACAGGATGATATTTTTTACAAAATTAAATTTTTAATAGGTAGGTATTTTATATTCAACCTGCCGAAAGTAGAACATATAATATGGTGTCTTATCACTTCGTATTGACTATTGCTAATTATTTTTCAATTTGAAAAATGTTATACCTAAAAATACTGGTATTCACTAAAACCTACTTCTTTTTTATATAATTTAAAAAAACAGAGCCCAAAAGGATTTATGAAATCGAAACCGGAACCACTAAACCCATAAAGGTTTTAAATCCTCTTCGAAAGTATTTCGTTTCCAAATTTATCGATATGTATCAAGTTATGCCAGTTCAACAGTTATCTTTTTCAAATAGTTTCGATTCCAATACCTATTATCTATTACTTATAGATTTATTGATTCCGAGTTGAATCGATTAAAACAAAAAAAAGTGAAAATATAACGAATTATACAGTTGAAACTTCAAAGACAATAATTAAAATATTAGTTTTTAAAAAAATTTACAGCAACTTAAAGATATGATATTGGAGGAACCTTCTTACCCTGTCCAATCAACCGTATAAGTTTACAAGGATCCCAAAATTTTGCCCCAAAAGTATACCTGATTATGTACCTAATTAAAAATGGCATTATTCATATTATTCGTAGTAATTTTCGGTTTTGATAACATACGAGTACCTATAACAAACATCACAATATTACAATATTTCATTAATAAAATACATTGAGGTACGTACATGAATCAAATGTAGGTATGCCGCATGGCATAATAATAAATATGTAATTTGGTGGGAAATTTGAAGTCTGAGTCATAATAAATTATCATTCATAAACGATTATTGATAATGTGTCCAAATTGAAATTTATTTTCATTTATTGTAATTTGATTCATATACATACCTACTATCTCGATTTTCATAAACGAAAAAGTAAAAGGGAAAACGTTAGGTTCTCTGCCTATATGATGACTACATTATAATAAAAATGTAATAATAATAATCATTGTTGTTACGACGGCGGCGACCGGTTACGCGGCCGCCAGCCGCGACGACCTGTTGAGCCCGGTGGCAGGGTTAACGTTATCAGTGGCCGAGTAGCGGCGAGAAGGCGGTTTCTTATCAGCGGCAGTATTGCGGTCGACGTCGTAACACGACGATTGCGCGCGTCGGCTTTATTCAGACGTATTTTAAAATCATATGTAAATATATTGCCCGTTACGAAACGGGTTAAAAATCGAACGACAACAACATGTTCAATCGTTAAACGTTACCTAATAATAATAACATTATATTATTATATAGACATCGATAGAGGAACTCACTCGTACGTCGGATGTGTAACGATTGCGGATGCGGCTTTTTTTGGACGACGGCGGCGGCGGCGGCGGCGGCGGGTTCGGCGACGACGGCCGGCGGCGTCCAGCGAACACCGTCGTCCGCGCCCGATCGTACCTGTTGAATGCCCGCCGTCGTGGGCGGTTCCGTCTGTCCGATCCTCCGCCGACGACTAGCAATGACGGCGGGGCTCTGCGACCGGCTCTCGGGGTGCGCGACCACACTATGTAATAATGTAATATGGCTACGAGATCCGCGACGGGCGAACGTCCGGTCGGCGCGGCGGCGGTGTGCGTCGCGCCCGCGCGTTCGCTCGACACCGCTTCTAAATATTGGCGCGCGCGGCGTGTGTGTGTGTGTGTGTGTGTGTATGCGTGTGTGTCCGTAAATGTTTAATTTTTTATTTTTTTTTTCCTAATCTCCGTCCCCCGGGGTTTTCAACAAGACACCGCGGTCAATGACTACACTGATTATATCGTGTTCCGCGCGCAGAGCGAAATGGTGAAAACAAAAAAAAAAAAAAAAAAAAAAAAGACTCGGCGAAACGTATAAAGAAGGTACGCGATTAAAATATCGTTTCGAGCGCGTATCCGTATACTATGTACATGTTATTTGCCGGGGGTAAATTCTCGGTGGAAACGTTGAAAAATTGACGGCAGGGAATCGCGCCGCACACGACGACGTATTCGGACACTGAGACGACGTGTGCGTATTATTATCGTATATTATACACGCGCGCGCCGTACACGGAACGCGATACACGTGTGTGTGCGTGCGTAACACTTGCACAATACTACCGGCGGCGGCCTTATGGTATTGGTGTGCGTACCCGACACACACACATACGCGCGAGCGCGCGCGCACACACACACACACACACACACACACACACATATACGGGCCCGAGCGCGCGCGCCACTCGGCCGGCGCACATTAATATGGCCCCGGCTCTCCCGATAACATTTTTAAAGAGGAGTGGCCCGGCGGCCGTGCTCTCGGGGTGCCCGCGGCGGTGGGGCACGCGGAATCGGCCCGCCGGACGAGATAAAAATGTTTGGCGCGGCGGCGGCACGTCGGTTTTCGTACTACAGGTGGCGGACGTCCCGGCACCGGTGGTGGGGTTGGCCGTCGGTGGAGGTGGAAGAGGTTAGGTTAGAGAGACGACGACATACGGACGACGGTGACGGCGGTCTGCGGGTCGAGAGTGCTCTCAGCTGTTCTCGCGACCTCCGCCGCCGCCGCCGCCGACCGTGCTAATATAAAATGCGTATCCGGTGTGGACGGCGTCGATTGCACCGCCACCCGTGGCCCGGACCGGCGTAACGCCGTGACCAACCGCGCACGAGCCGTGATTTTCGCGGGGTAAGAAAGCCGTATTTTCGGTCGCACACTACTTGCTTAGGGTTACCATACACTATTTTACTTTGAAAAAACCGGGACAAAAAAATAAATTATGCTTTATGCATTAACTGACAGTTTCTTGACACGCGATATCCCATGTTCCGATCAAATATTTGGTCAGGAAAGTTCATTAAAGAGTTCTTTTTTTAATTTTTTGACTTTTTATTCATTTTATCTTAAAAAAAAAAAAAACGAGTTTCAAAAATTTGATATATTTGTCAAGACTTAGCTTGATTATTATTCCGTTATTATTATTAACTACTCTAACTCTAAATATGTCAAATATCATCCTAACATCCAAATTGTCCATTCTATAGTATACTCTCAATATTCATCAATGAGAACACGTATCCTACTGCTGTATTTGAATCAGGCCAAGTCAAAGAAAATTTAACGTCCATATACATTGCTATTATATTAAGTTCATTAAAATGTACAAAAGTTAATAAGTGATAACCAATTATCTTCGAGAGTAACGATTTTGCATTTGACATTTTGTTCTTTAAAAACTGCTCGAAAATTTTTGTTTTGTTCATACTTATTAACATTACAAATTTCATTTATAAAATTAATATTTATTAGAATTTTTTTTATATAATTACAAATAATAACTGCATACTTTGGAGTAAGTGTGTATAATATCCAGGGCTATGTGAAAATAGATAATATGTAATTCTATCAATTACATAGGTAATTTTCAAACATGTTTTTCTATAGTAAAAATTGAAAAACGTTAATATGAAATATCGAATTTGGATTCCGGGACATTTAGCCGTCCTGAAAGTCTTTTTCGGGACACCGGGACGTAATGATCAAAACCGGTAGTGTCCCGGCTAAACCTGGACATATACTTGCGTCCCAATATTAACATTGATAATATTAATTGATAAGCGATAGTCTATTTGTGCCCCGGAAATTTGGACGCATTTCGGTCATGATAAGAGCAAATAATATAAGTATGAACCTAATATAGGTATATAC
The DNA here is from genome assembly GCA_025469235.1 of Pemphigus obesinymphae. Lineage (NCBI taxonomy): Eukaryota > Metazoa > Arthropoda > Insecta > Hemiptera > Aphididae > Pemphigus > Pemphigus obesinymphae. The sequence goes on along the minus strand of JAIPRL010000307.1, from coordinate 23,052 downwards.
ATGGTTGAAATATACCAGGTTATTGCAAATTACCAAATCGTTATCAAATATAAATAAAATGGCGGGCGTAAGGGTGCACCATAGAAAACTTTACTGTTCTGTATTATCATTGATAATTTTGTAATGTAATCAATAATAAATAGCTCATGAAAACAACCAATGAAAACAGCGCCCCTTACGCCTGCCATTTTATTTCCTTTACGTGAAAAAACGTCATAGTGGGGGTATAGCTGCAATAACCTGGTATATTTCAACCATGGGTATATACATACCTACGTATAGCAATAATAAGTCCACAAAGAATGACCATTATTCATCAATAAATCATTCGAAAAGGAAAATAATACAGCTACAAATTTGTAGAAACCTATAAAATGCAATACAACAATATTATATACCTAACGTAATTTTAAAATAACGAAACAAGTTGATATAAATTCTAGGTAAAAACCTAGACATTGATTAATTATGAGCAATGAATAACAATTCAAATGTGATCAAAAATAAAACAAAAAAAAAAAAAAAAAAAATAGAAAAACTACCTAACTTATTATTGTACAATTATTAATTTTCTACTATATTGTAATGTTGTTACCTATATTATATGCATATTAAATATGAATCAAATAAATCGTAATTCGAAAACGTATACCTACTTATTCATAGTCGGATAGCTGATCATTTCAGATCAGGGAATAGGTACGGACGCAAGTAGGTCTTACACTTTAATTGATATATTTTTTCGGGACGTAAGTAGTATGCACCGTAGATAACAGTTTTGGGTATTTGATTTTTCGCGGACGCAAGTGTATTATTGATAAGAATTTGGGACGCAAGTAATGTGCACCGGTATTTTTTCATGACAATTGTTATCAATCAGGTTTATCAATTTTGTGCATTCTGTTATCTATATAGATTTGTACTTTGGAAAATTTATTAATTACAAAAATAAAATATGAAATATTAAAATCAAATACCTAGAAAATTTATTAGTTATTTTTTTTTTTATAGTTAGTATATTTTTAGTTAATCAGCCTCTCAATGACATAGTGTGCATTACAATGGTAATGTATAAAAAATTACAAATTATAAGCATATTATATTATGTACATTTGAAAGTTGTGAGGAAGATTTTAGATTATTCTTAAGTTACAAAAATCATTTTACAGTAAACCTTAATATAGAATTAATAACCGATACATTTAACAGTGTGTTTAACTGTGTCACAACAGTTAAACTGTATTTAACTGTGTTAATGAAGTGTTATTCATTATAAAGTTCCGTTTGGATCTTTTATTTTAAATTCATCATTCAACATTCAGAATCAAAAACAAAAAAGTTCAATAGTGGGAAAAGTTGAAATATGTTTTTCATTAATGAAAGCATTTATTCCAAGCATTAATAAAATCTAATAATTAATACATGATAAAAATGGTCTTATAGGAAAATTATCTATAGGTGACCAAATCATATGCATATACCTATATATATTATATAATATATATATATACCTATTATATATTATATACTATACTAGCTGACCCGGCAAAAGTTGTTTTGCCATATAAATTATTTATAATGAATATTTTGGTAGTCAAATAAAAAATAACTAAATTATTGTGTGTTGGGATGTGGTATAGTGAAGTAGGAACTATTTTTCACTTGGGGAAGGGCAAACATTTGAGTCTTATATATACTTTTTTAGTATGTAATACATAAAAACTCTCACTAATATGTTTAAATATTTAAGTACAATAATTATATAAAATGTTTAAGAAAGTGTAAAACCAGTTAAATATAAAAATATATGTAAAAAATAAAATACTTCATAGTTTTTTTCTTTATAAGCTCATATAGGACATATATATATATATATATATATATATATATTATGTAGTATATTGTATATCATTTACTTAAAATATGTATATATATATGTGTGTGTGTGTGTGTGTGTGTGTGTGTGTGTGTGTGTGTATGTGTTGTGGTACTATATTTACAAAGTTAATAATTAATAAAAAGGAATAACTACAAACAAAAATCTGTGTACCTACCTGAGACACTGACACCTGTACAATATTAATAACTAATCTTTATGGTACCTACATCTTTGGAACAACATAATATTATTAATAAAATATAAATTTATTTACTACTTTAATGGAATAAATTATCTAATATAATAGTCTTATTTATTTGATAAAATATTGTACAATATTGTTCATATTCAGAATTTATTTTTATTTAAAAAACGGCATAAAAATAAATGAAGTACCTACCTATAAAATTAAAATATGTGAAAACATCATTAAAACAAAAACCTTTTTTAAAAAACAATGAGAAATCCTTAATAAATATTAGTGTGGAAATTTCAATAAAAAAATTACTAGAAACAACTTAAAAACTAGTATACAAAGTCAGAGTAATATTATTATTATTTATACAAGAAAAATGTTATGGAGTATATAAAAACATTCAATTTAGTATTTAGAAACTATTTTCCAAATGTTGATTTTCTTTCTGATGTTCTTAAAACAAATTCTAGGGCAATTGCTTTTAAATCAATATTTGCTGTTATAGATTTATGGATATGTAAAATAATTAGATGAGTTAATCTCTTTTGTGTTATAGTGGATCTCAAATAAGTTTTTAGTCTTCTCAATGCACTAAATAAGTGTTCAGCAGTTGCTGCAGATGTTGGAATGGTTAATATTAATTTAATAAGTTTAGTTACTTCAGAAAACAAAGAATCTTTTACATTTAAATATTCTTTTCCTAAATAATTAATAATATCTGAAATACTTGTACTACTAGATACTATTGAAGGCAACATAATAAGTTGTGCATGAAGTTTATTAATATCAAAGTCTTCACTCATGTCATTCAAGTAATTAGTAAGTTCTTGATGAGATTTTATTGAATTTTGATCTACAAGTATATTCTCTAATTTAAGCAAGTTTTTTAGGCCTTGTTGATCGAAACGTATATCAATTTCTTTTGTTAAATAATCAATTATCTCAAACATATCTTTCCTTAACTCACACTTAGATGTTAATTTTACAGGAGAATTATCTGTGTATTGAAGTCGTTTCGGTGGTTTTTGAATGCACTTTGAATATTCCTGTGGTTCTAATTCACATATTTCAGCATTCAATGTTGTAATATCAAACAAGTTTTCAAAATATTCATTAGATCTGAATGAAAGGAGTGTTTTCTTCAATGTATCTGCAGCTTTAATTGAATCTGATGCATAATACTTAGGATTTTGTAACAATTTTGCTAATTGTTCTACTGGATCAAAAATATGTATTGCAATAGTTAAGAAAAACATAGTTTTAAATTTTTTAAATTTTTTCACATATCCCTTAAGTGTTGATTTTCAATCATCTGCTATATAAATACTTCCAGCCAGCAATTCATCTAATGTTTTTTGAAATCTTCTGTAGTTGCCTAGAAATCTAGAAAGTTGCTAGATTTTTTTGGAGCGGTCATACTCGTGGTAGTTGACAAATATATAGAACGCAAATAAACTAGATATATAGGTAAACATTAAACTATGATATTAATATTAATAATTATTAATTATTATACACTTGCTATGCGCTACGCGAGTTTGTAAAGGTGAACAATAACATCGATGATAACAACTCTTTCATATTTTCGACAGAAGTAAACAAAATCCACGACCGGCTCAGATGTCAACCTGATTAAAAACCCGTATAGGTATACTTATTTTTAGATGTTGTTAAAATGCATGATAATTTTTCTATTCTATTGTATGATTTATATAAAATTATTTATTATTATACAGAACGTTTTAAGTGAAAAATATGAATACAATATAATATAAAAAAAATTAAAAATAAATATATTATATTATAGGAGAATCATAATAGGTATTTGATAGACTACAAAAATGTAACCTTTGAGTATTATTTATTATTATATGTTACAAATTAATTATGTATGTTTACATTGATGATTGTTTATTTTATCCGAGGGGGCAAAAGTATACATTTTTTATATCTTTGGGGGGCAACGGCCCCCTCTTCCCCCTCCTTCTACGCCACTGATGTGGTATACTCGTATATGACTGAAAGAGGAATGGAGCATTGTGAACGAAGACGGCCTATAAAATAACAAAACGCTAAATATTAATTTTTTTAAATTCAAAGTACTTTTATTATCTTAACTAATAAATTTCAAATTACATCTCTATCACAAATTATGAAAATTTAAAAAAAAAACATTATCAGTCTCTTAGTGCAATGTTGTGTACGATGTTTTTAGTGAGTTTATCTTTAGCCAACACAAACAAACTGGATGGTTTACCCACGCGAGAACGTGCCACGTATAATTGTCCGTGTGAAAAACACGGTTTGCCCAAATCTAAGCCACAAACAGACATCGTTTGGCCTTGAGACTTATTGATTGTCATTGCGAATGCCAATCTAATTGGAAATTCAACCTGTTTGAATTCAATTGGGACATTTGTGGTAATAATAGAGATTCGTGGTAGTAATACATCTTCTCCCCGGAACTTGCCATTCAAAATGCTGGCTTCGATAACGTTTTTATAAATTTTTTAATTACTAATCCTGTGCCATTGCACAGCCTTGGTGGGTTCAAATTACGAAGCAAAATAATAGGAGATCCAACATTCAGGTGTAAATAGTGTGGTGGCATGCCTGGCAAATCTAATGAGTTCAAAAACTCTGCTGGATAATTTACAGTTTCATTGGTATCGCAAAGTGTATCGATAGATTTGTATGACACCAAGTCCCCTGGCAACAACTGTTGTATCTTGAAATTCAAATCGTTGACATCCATATTTTTTGCTGCCAAAATTGCTCTTCCTGCCAGCCACTCAGGATTCAAGTATTGTGTGTGTATATCGAGAAATATCTTTTCAATAAGATCATTTTGCTAATTAATGATTGTGCAGGAATCGGTCTTTAATTCTATGCATCCAGTATTTTCATGCAAAACTACTTTTCCATCGCTGATATCTAACAGTTGTTTTGAGAATGTTTGAGGATGGATTTTGAAGCATTTGAACGCGCATATTTACTTTCAGCTGTACTTTTTCAACATTACGCCACAGTCGCGATGATTTCAAGCAAGCGTTAATCTCATCAGTGTACGTCGAACGTGGAATGACGGAAGTGTTTGTTTGAAATCACCTGAAAGGAGTAACAGAGTGCCGCCAAATAGATTGTCATTGTTTTTTATATCTTTCAATATCCTGTCCAACGCCTCAAGCAAATGTTTGTGCCATAGTGCATTCATCCCAGATGATAATTTTGCACTGTTTCAGCACTGTAGCCATGGACGATTGTTTTTTTATGTTGCACACTGCGTCTGGATTATTTTGAATATTTAGTGGCAGCTTAAATGCTAAATAAGCTGTTCTACCTCCATCCAATAATGTTGCTGCAAAGTCAAATGATGCAACGGTCAATGCGATACCATTATTTGATCGGATTTCGGCAAGAATTAGCGAAATGAGGAATGTTTTGCCAGTTCTACTTGGTGCGTCCAAAAAACATAATCCACTTTGTCCTGCCAAAACTGTGAGCATAAAGTGGTCGTAAATGGTTCTTTGTTCCTCAGTCAGTAGTGGGACATTGTGACTAACAATCGCTGCCATTTTTACAGTATTATACTGCAGTTCACGATTCATTTCAGTGTTCATTAAATCAGATGCACTTCGATTTGGTGAGTGCATACCGAAATGACTGAGTGGTAAATTGGCAATAACAATGCAAAGATCCTCGATAGCAATTAATGCTTCATTGTACATAGCGTCGCTGAATGTTATCGTTAGATCGTTGCACCGTGTACGATGTCGATGCAATATATCATCAGTCATTGTATCTTTGTGATTATTCTACAACTTCTCTGCTCGTGCTGGGAAATATTTAGTCAACACTATAGCGAGTAGTAGACGAATTTGTACTTCTGTACAGTTCAATGCTGCTTCAGTAAGTATACAGTCCTACTGGTTGTCGTTTTCCAGCAAGCCTAGTGAAAGGCTTTATGCGTATCTTTAGTGTATCTTTATATGTTGGATACTGTTGTTCATTTACTTTACGTATATTTTGAAATGATAATGGGCCATTGAGTTGGCGTTGGGAAAGTGGCGTCCATAGCCCAGTGCCCTTCATTGGGTGCTGCAATAGCCTCTGGCCCTCCAGGTTGGGGGTTGAGCGTCGGGTTAACAACCCGACCTTGTAAAAAAAACTTTTGTTCAAGACACATACATAAAGCCTCGGAGTAGATTAATTGGAAAAAAGACTGGAAATAGGAAATTGGACTTTGTTATTGGTACCTGGAATGTACGGACCCTGTATAAACCAGGAGTGGTTACGGATTTAATTAAAGAGGTAGAGAGGTATGAAATAAAGTGCGTAGCATTACAAGAAGTGAGATGGGGTGATTCTACAACAACCAAAATATCAAAACAACAATTTTCAGTGGCAAGTGTGAACAAAATCATCAATTAGGAACTGGTTTTGCAGTACACGAATCTATCGTACATGCAGTAAGAGAATTTAAGGATATAAATCCAAGAATATCGACCATAGCCCTAAGAACAGATAATATGGATGTAGTACTAATAAATGTCCACGCACCAACTGATGAAAAAGATGAAGGAGAAAAAGATTTTTTCTATAGAATATTGGAAGACGTGTATGAGTCTGCAAAGGGAAACATTATTCTAGTTTTGGGTGACTTCAATGCAAAGATAGGACGAGAAAGATATTACCGGGACATAATTGGAAATCATAGCCTACACGAGTTATCGAATGACAATGGTACTAAGCTAGTGAATTTCGCGGCTGGAAAGGGCCTAGTTTTTAAAAGCACGATGTTCCCACTGAAAGATATACACAAACATACATGGATAGCACCAAATGGGTTTTATAAAAATCAGATAGATCACATACTCATAAATAACCGTTATAAGAATAGCATAAAGAATATAAGAACATTAAGAGGAGACTCAGATTCTGATCACTTACTGGTAGGATGCTGGATGAAAGTGGAACAAGAAGGAATAACTATAATATTGATAAGTTTAGTGAAAAAAGGATATGTGAAGAATATACAAGAGAGCAAGATAAACAACATTCTAAAAAGAAAGCAAAGTGTTAATGACTCTGTTAATGAGACATGGAAATAGATAAAGGAAATTGTAAATGATGCATCTATGGAAGTTCTTGGTAGGGTGAAGTCGACATCTAAACCCTGGTTTAACAAATTATGTGAAGAAGCGATTAAGAGAAGAAAATTGGCAAGACATAAATGGCTAGAGGACATAAATAATAACGAAACCTTAGAAAGGTATAGACACCTTCGGAGGGAAACTAATAACATTTTAATATGTGAAAAGAAGAAATACGTAAAAGGAATGATTGATGACGCAGAGATGGAATATAGAAGCAATAGAACGAGAGACCTATATCAAAGAGTAAAAAACCTTTAAGGAGATTACAGGAAAAAGGAGAGATTTTTGAAAAACGATGATGGATCATTGATAACTACGGAGGAAAAATTAGCAACAAAATGGGCAAGTTACTTTGACAAGCTTCTAAACTGCGAAGAGCCAAGTGAAATTTTCCCTCCCAGCCTGAACACCAGAAATGATCAACAATACCTAAATCCGTCTTTAGAGGAAATCAAGTACCAGATACAAAATTTGAAGAATCACAAATCACCTGGAGAGGACGAGATAGTAGCAGAATTGATAAAGAATGGAGAAGAGGAACTGATTCAAAGAATATGGAAAATCATCACTCAAGTATGAGAAACAGAAAAAATACCTGAAGACTGGAAAACGGAGATGATATGTCCCATATATAAGAAGGGAGATAGAAAGGACTGTAACAGTTACCGGGGAATAGCACTCTTAAATGTAGCATACAAAATATTAACTAGCTGCATTCTATCAAGGATGAAAGAGACATCTGAAAATGTAATTGGAGAATATCAAGGCGGTTTTAGGTCAGGTAGATCGACAACTGATCGAATATTCATTGTCAGAAAACTTTGACAAAAAACATGGGAGTTCAATAAGGAAATGCATATAGTTTTTGTCGATTTCCAAAAAGCATATGATAGCCTACACCGAGAAAGTCTAATTAGTACTTTGGTAGAGTTCCACTTCCCACACAAACTTATAAATCTGATCAAGTCAAGTATTATGGAAACATATGTTAAAGTAAGAGTAGGAAATATAAAATCTGAATAAGTGCAAGTACGGACAGGACTAAGGCAAGGAGACTCTTTATCGCCTATATTATTTAATGTTGCATTGGAAAAAGTTGTAAGGGAAATGAATATGGGACAGCATGAAGGAGTAAACTTACAGGGTCATACAATAGGACTACTGGTATACGTAGATGACCTGGTACTAGTAACAGAATCACAAGAAAAACTTAAGTCACTATTCAGGCGACTAGAAAAGTCATCAGCAAAAATAGGTTTAAGCGTCAACAAGGAGAAAACCAAATATATGTTTGTTAGAAGGCAGAACAACGCAAAATTAAGCCTCTCCTTAAGAATAGATTAGTATAATTTCGATAGAGTAGATCAGTTCAAGTATCTTGGGATGATTCTAACAGAAAATAATCAAATAACAAAAGAGATAGAAGCGAGAATCCAGGGTGGAAACAAATGCTTTTTCGGTCTAGCGAAGCTGTTAGGAGCTCGATCCTTGTCAAGAGAATTAAAAAAGCAATTATATACTACCTTGATAAGACCAATTATAACATATGGAGCAGAGACTTGGACAATTCGAAAAACCGACGAGAAAAGACTCTTAGTTTTTGAAAGAAAAATTCTGAGAAGAATTTTCGGACCTGTGAAGGACAGTGTAATTAATGACTGGAGGATAAGGAAAAACGAGGAATTAGACTCAATATACCAAAAACCGAACATCGTGGAAGCAATAAGAACTAAGAGACTAAAATGGGTAGGACACGCTTGGAAAAACATAAACCCACTACTCCGTACGATACTGGAAAAGAACCCCAAAGGAAAAAGACCCATTGGAAGACCAAGAATGAGATGGAAAGATGTAGTAAAAAATTATGTGAAGAGCTAGAAGGAGGAAATAATTGGAAAATGCGAGCAGCTGACCGAGATGGATGGAAGGCTGGATGTATGTTGGGATGGTCCTAGAGGCTGCTAACACCCAAAAAAAAAAAAAAAAAAAAATGGGCCATTGACACTACCCAACAACAGTCGCAAATAAAAGCACTCAGTCTGCCTTGAATTGACTGTAAATACTCGCCCAAAGTGTTTTATTTGAATAAAACCCGGGCATGCATCAATCGGTATGCCTTACTTGCGAGGCGCCCATTTTTTTGTTTGAGTCCGTGTGAAATAGGGTGATACTTCTGAATAGAGTAGTATTCGTGCAAAGGCACCAAAAGCATCCACATGATTACACAATTCAAAAAATTTGATGAGTGTAGTTTTTGGTGGATATATAGCATGATCAATCGCTGTCTCGTTCGTGAAAAATACGCGATGGCCGTTTTCAAAATAGACGGCTAAATGAATAACTGCTAGATCACATTCATGAATTAGGAAACCAAGAATACGCCAAACACCTTCATTGGAGCTGATGTACCAGCCAATTTGGTAGAGCGTTATTTCATAGTTGTTATTCACTGGAGGAGCATTCACATTGGTATTTTAAATACAAAATACAGCCATATCACTTCTATTATTCACATACTTCCAAATGTATTTGATGCGCCTCACGGAACTGCAGAACTCAACATTAATATGAGCTTTGAATGTTTTACTCAGCAGAGGCGAATATGGCACCACCCAACGATTGTCAATGTCAATGTCTACGTTTTTAACATTTTTTGTAAATTTGTCCGCCATTATCGGTATTTCTTCGAGGATATATTGGATAGCCGTCGAAATTTGTGATCGTATCGTTACTGAATTCTTTAGGAAAACTTTTTGTACATTTTCTATCTGCCATACATGGCGATGAACGATTCAGATTACCACATGGGCCATGAATTATGTTTGTTGTAACAATATCAAACAGTAATTTATTAGTAGACAGATCTGGAATTTCTGCAGAAATGATACTATCGATTTCTTCAAGACATATTTTGTCGATTAACCAAACCAAAATGTGTGCATAAGGTAATCCTCGTTTTTGCCATTCAACCGAATACATCCAGCAACGTGTGCAATTTCGGCGGTGTCTCGCAAGTGAATGTATTCTTCCGCACGCAGCTTCTGTTGATTATACCGTAAAAAACGTAGTCGTTCGCTGTCTATCTTCACGTACATATCGACCATGAATTGTTGGCAAAGCTCACGACACCGTAAAATGACGTTGTCCTGACCGCGTCTAATCATCAGACGATACGCATAATAAACCTTCGAGCTAACGTTCTTGTTTGTTTCGGCTCCTGTAATAATATATTTATAAATATTAATTCAATTTAAGTAATGATGTTCATAATGAATTAAGTTTCATAATGAATGAAGTACTGTACCTGTTACGGGATCATGTTGTTTAATATTTATGCAATATCCGTCTTGTCCCTTCCAGAACATTAGCGGATATTGGAGAGCGTTGTATGAACGGTGTGTATCAGCAATGAACTCAAGATTATTATTTCTTCTTCAAATCATTATTTCTCGTGTAGCTGTATGGTCGCCAACCATGATTCCAGCAACCTCGTCAACAACAGGTACATTGAATCTATGAATGTGGTCTCCAGCTGGTGTTTTATCAGGGTTGATGACAATAGGGTGATTGTCACTTTGTAATTTGTGCATGTGTGTTTTGAATAATTTCAACAATTCATTGTTCTCATTTAATAAAGCGTCCAGTTCACGGACAATGCATCTTTCAAAAGGTGAATTAAGTTTATTGTAACTACAACGTGCATCCACGCGATTGGCGAGTGCGCTTTCGGAGTCCTCACCGCCCATAAAGTAAATTTGTAAAAATGTATGTGGTTCGTTTGGCATTGGTAGCAATTAGCCCACTTTGTGATAAACTTGGCCGTTGATTTTGAATGTTGAATTAAATTGTTGACCATTTGCCGCATTATTTTTAACTATTTCTGTTGCTCCGAACGATGTAATTTGGAAACATGAATTGAATGTTCGAATTGACTTCAGAAACAGGTTAGAATTTAGATCCATACCGATAAGTAAACCGTTCAATGGTTCAGGTGGTGTTTCAATTTCCGGTAGTTGCACTTTTCCTAACGCACAACACATACCGGCTGGCTCATTTTTGAATTTAAGCGCATTACAATGCGGACATTCCTTGTCCATAGCACCAATCTCTACTTTCAAATGAGCGTAATATTTATTATCGGGCCCATACTCGAATGCTAGACGAAGGAATGAATTTGATATAAATGCTCGATGTACTTGTTGGCGTGGTCAGTCATTTGCTTTGCGTGTGTCAACTACCAATTGAGACAAGCTTCTAATCGTCTTTTTTGATTTTGTTCATCTTGTGCCTCATGAAATCGCACCACGTTCACACGCATTTTCATTTTCCTGTTGGATTTGTTCGTCTGTTCTTTCTGCTTTTTTATCTCCCATGGTTGTACTTTTAGTCGTTTGACGGGCCAAATCAGACCCTTTGCGTCTTGCTGGCATTATAAAAAATACACAAATCAATCCAATTGAAGTACTTAATGATGGAAAAGAGTATACTGATAATTATTGTGTTAGACCAGCCTATTCAACAGTCGAGCCGTTTCTATGGATACGTTAAATGTGATAAATACGCGGTCGTTTAATAATATCGGTATACATAGTGTTGGTGCACTATTTTTATCGATAAACTTATCGGAACAATTATATCTAGATATATATTAAAAACGGGCAAAAAGGTCAGGTTGCATGTAGGTATACATGTATGTATATAATTTTTTCAATTTTGAGTACTAATCAGGACGCCGTCCGATCAGGTCGTGTCTGTCCCAATTAAACCAATATTATTGATAATATTTTCTCATTAATTAATTTTATTAATTAAACATATATCAGTATATACACCGTATTTAAAATTACATCTAATTGCGTGAAATGTAGTGAAACACTAACTCATAATGAAGATACTATGGAATGCTGCTTATGTAACAACAAATTTCACTATTACTGTATTGGAATCTCAGAAATCAACTTTTAAAAAATGTCAAAGAATACAAAATCTAGATACACATGTGCTACGTGTCACAGCTCAGAAACAAAAATAGTAAGTGACCCACTTTTAAACGGGACGCCAGTTATATATATATATTTATGTATTATAGAAGTCTATAAATTTCATGGGTAATCAATTCGATGATTTTAATAAAAAATTAGAACCTGCACTGAGTGAACTGAAATACTTAAAAAAAGAAAACGAATTGATAAAAGCAGATAACACACGATTATCCAATGAAATTCTTGAAATCAAACAAAAATTGGATACATTTGAGCAAAAAAACCTCGGAATTAGCGTCGAAATAAACGGCGTACCTAAATCTAATAATGAAAACTGTCTCGTTATCGTGCAAAAAATTGTTAAACAGCTTGATATTACCGTCACAATCTCTGAAGCAACTAGAATAATATTATCGGATAACAGATATCCAATAATAGTAGCGAAACTGGACACAACTGAAATGAGAAGAAATTTAATACGTACAAACAAAACTAAGAAGCTAAATACGAATATGCTATGGAGCAATTGGTCCACAGATAGTAAAATATACATAAATGAACGTCTAACCAAAGTACTAAAAGGATTCTTTATTCAGAAACAAAAACAGCAGCCAAATTTAGTAATTTCAAATTTGTATGGGTCAACAACGCAGACATTATTGTCAGGAAAGATGAACATTCAAAAATCATACGAATAAGGTATCGTACAGATTTAAACAAATTATAATATAGGTTAATTTAAAAAAATTATTTTTTACGCTGATGCAGCATATATATTGTTTACTTTTTAATACCAAAAATTTTTACAAATCATACTATATTATACATTCATTCAAATATTGTAATATTAAGTTCTTGTATATGGTTTTCTACGATTATAATTACGGTACACATTTCATAAACAAAAATAAGATAAAGCACAATTTTAACTATCATTAATTTTATTTTATTTTATTTTTATTTTACATTTGTTACAGGCAAAGCCCAAGGTACAGATAATATTAAAATAACATTACATAATATATTTATTTACAAAGATAAAAATAGATGTGACATTAATGGCCGATATTAGCTCTCCTTTTGATATAATAGATGAAAATAACACAACAATAAAATCTTTAGATGAAATTAACACACTGTATTCAAAACACCATTACGGTTTGAACATAATCTTTCTCAATATTAGGAGTATTGCAAATCATTTTTATGAACTAGAATGTCTTAACACTGCACTTAATAATAAAAACCATACAATAATTACAGCAGAATTTTGGCTCGGAAAATATACTAATCAGAACATCATTTCACTAAATAATCACCAAAATATAATTTCAAATATTCATATACGAAAATCTGATGGTTTAGTTTTATTTATTAGAAATTATATTATATCTCATAATACAATAGAATTTGAAATAATAGATGCAAATTGCCTGTTTACAACACTAACGTTCAACAAAAGAAAATATGGAATATTATCTGTTTAGAGATCCCGAAGTGGTAATATAATTAATTTCATTGCTAATATAGATACAATAATAACTAACATAATCAATTCTCATAACCATATCACGCTAATCCTAATAGGAGATGTTAATATAAATTTACTAGATACTACGAATTCAACTACAATATATTTAGATCTACTAAATTCTTTAAACTTCATTCAATGTATAAATTGCCCAACTCGACCCACATCTAATAGTTATATCCATCATATATTCGTTAGAGACATTCATAACCATATTATTAAAGCAAATGCCATAGACTCCCTAATTACTGATCATTATCCATTATTTATACAATTAAATTGTCCCCTTGCGAAATCAATTAGAAATATTAATAATATACCTTATACATATATTAATTACAATGCATTAAAGGCGGCAATAACTAAAACTAATTGGAATAATATAAAAACAATTAAACTCGCTGAAGATAAGATAGCATCACTATCAACAACTATACACAATCACTTAATTAAATGTACACATTACGAGAAAACAAAATATAAAAACAGTCAATGGATTACACCAGGTATTATCAGATCAATTAAAAAAAAAGATATATTACATACTCTAACTAGGCGCCAACCATTTAACCTTTTATTAATAACTAAATATAAAACTTATAGAAATAAATTATCTGATATTATATTTAAACAGAAACAAAACTTTTATGGTGAAGAAATAAAAAAATTTAGTAACAATCCCAAAAAAATATGGTTGACAATAAAAGAAATAACAAAACAAACCCAGTTACATTCACAAAATTATGGCATAAACATAAATAACAAAATTCACGAATCTAATTATGAACCATTAATAATAGCTAATACATTTAACGAATATTTTTTAACAATGGGTATCCATAGCAACAATTTTAAAAATCAAAATTGAAAAATAAGTTTTCCATCAAATTCACACCCACATCAGTCTCTTTATTTAAGAAAAATATCTGTATTTGAAGTACGCAATATAATTTCTTGCATGAGAAGTGATTTATCTCCTGGAAAAGACGGTATATCTATCAACGTGATAAAACAAAATATAAAAACATTATCTAATATTTTAGAACATATTTTTAATATAATTATACAGGAAAGTAATATACCTAATTAGTTTAAATGTGCCATTGTATCACCAATACATAAGGGTGGTGACAAAACAATGATTAATAATTACAGACCTATTAGTTTATCAAATATTTTTTCCAAAATGTTTGAAAGAGCCATCAAAACTAGGCTTCTATCTACTTAGAAGAAAATACAATCCTACCAAAATCCCAGTTTGGATTTAGAGAAAGACTTGGAACCGAAGATGCCCTCACACATCTATCAATGGATATTTATTCAAACCTTAACAAAAAAAAAAAACAAAACACTAGGAATCTTCTTAGATCTCAGTAAAGTTTTTGACAGCATCTCTCATAAAACATTAATACGTATTTTTAAATCTATCGGAATAGTTAATAACCCACTTCTTCTACTAGAATCATACCTAACTAATAGAAAACAACAAGTGAGAATATCAAACACTCTAAGTGATGAAATTATCATTACCACTGGAGTTTCCAAAGGAACAGTTTATCACCCATTCTATATTTAATATATATAGCTTCATTAGGGAATTTAAATATATATGGCAAACTTTGTTCTTATTTAGATGATACGGCCATACTTATAACTGGAACCAACTGGGAAGAAGTCCATCACAACGCCATATCCGATATGCGTCTAATAAATTCATGGTTTTTAAAACGTAATCTAAGAATAAATTATACTAAATCAAACTTCATAGATTTTACACAAGACAACAGAACCCAACCAAACTTTAATGAAATAAAAATTCACGATTTAAATTGTAAAATAAATAATTGCGTATCCAATACTATTCACAAAACAGAATATACAAAATATCTAGGAATAACTATTGATCAGCACTTAAAATAGAACTCACACATATATACTATAATCATGAAATTACGAAAATTACACTACCTATATATTAATTCAAGAAAATTGCTAAATATACAAACATTACGAATAATCTATTTTGCTATGACCCAGTCTATTCTTCAATATGGTATAACTGCATGGGGAGGATTAGGTATTGTTGCAAGTAATAAGTTACTGAGAGCCCAAAAAAGCATAATAAAAATAATATTAAACAAACCCAAAACATATCCTTCTATACAATTATTCGAAGAATTTAATGTTTACTCTGTACAAGAATTGTTTCAAAGAAATGCCCTTTATTTCTTATATAAATTGAACTTAATTAATATTAAACCAGCTCACTACAATACACGACAGGAAAATAATATAGAGATCCCTACTATCCGAACGATAAAATCAAGCCTATGCTTTTCCCAGGTAGGTCTTAAGCTATTAAATACAGCCCCTTCATATATCTTAAATTGTAAATCTTATAAACAATATAAAAACTGTATTAAAATATGGTTAAACCATGCCCCAAACATTTAAGAGCACTGTGTACATGATGTTGAATCTAATAATTGATATTAACTTACATTATAATAATAACTTATTAATTTCTTATATTCATATTTTTATTTATATATTTTATTTTTATTCATTTATTTATTTTATTATATTTTATTTTTAATGTTTATATTATCTTAATTATTTATTTATTATTAGTACTCCAATTTCACCAATAAGAGGTTATCCTCAGTGGTGAGTTGGGCCATTATACTTGTTCCTTTAATTTAATTGTACTTAAATATTCTACAGATGTCCAATAAAACATTATTATTATTATTATTATTATTATTAATTTACACGATATTCACAAATATTTAAAAATATTTGTGGTGAGCCACCCTTTACACCTAGGGGTATGAAAAATAGTTTATAACACTCTCTGAGACCTATTGAATATACACACAAAATTTCATGAAAATCGGTCCAGCCGTTTCGGAGGAGTTTGGCAACATACATTTTCCATATTGTGACTCGAGATTTTTATATATTAGATTTTAAACTATGACTACAGTAGGTACTATGGACTATGGAGACTTTCCATTTAATAAAAATTGTATTATTTACTATTTTTATTGTTTTTAAATATTCCATTAGGCAATTTAATTAAAACTTGTGTGTGATATATTTAATTTTATTATCGTAACAGTTTCAATCAAAAATGTTCTTACAGTATGAATAAAATTGAAATAAAAAAATTAGTAAAATGATAAACTATAGTTGATAACAACTGTGATAAAAATCAAATCTCAAAATACGACTTATTACGTTATTTATTTTCTTGCGAAGATCGGTTCGTGACCAACCGGGTCCGTCTCGCGTTCGTTTTCATACTGTCCACGGTATGTTCCTCCTCGACCTTTGAGTCCGGACCGATATTCAAAATCAAAATCGAAATCGCGTATACAACATAATATGGATCGGTGCAATAACAATATGCTCCGTTTTATTTATTAAGTCCACAAAGACATTGAAAATAATATTTCGAACGTTAGAAATTGTAGTACACATGCACGCTGAAAATATAGTCAATATTTTAAATGATAAACAAAAAAGGCGGTTGTAATTTATCGTGTAACAACATTTTTTAAACTGGAGTTCAATTTTCGAAGTAAAATTTATAAAATTAAAAGTCTAAAATCAAAGTCTTCAAGTAGATGGGTAGCACTTCGCGTTGGTCAGTGAGAATAGACGGAAATATTAAATTTGAAAGCGATGATAAATGATCGCTGTAATTTATAAAACGATCATGAGCTCAGTGTATTTAGTATTATATATATATATATATAATTTTTTTTTAAAGATAATTATTTAAAATATAAAGAAAATCGATTTTTTAACCACCCATAAAACATGTAAAAAGACACATAACAAAAATCTATTAAGTAGGGAACTAGATAACATTGTTAAACGGCATTTGTCTTTATTTCGTATTTCTATCATATTTGTAATAGTTAATAAAAATAAGAAATGCTATTCCGAGTTTTTCAATAAAAATTTGTGAATCTTCTTAATCATAATTAAAAAGTCAGATAAATATAGTAAAGTTGGTCCATCATCCTTTCGGTCCTGATACAAAATAATGTATTATTATTATTTTAAAATTGAATGTAAATATAAATCATTGCATTCAAAAGAGCCAAGTTTTGAATAATATTATTATTAAAAATAATAGGTAATCATAAAAACTTAATTTGTTATTTTCTATATATTTATAAAATATTTCCGTTATAAAAGATAAATTTGTAGGTTTCTATTTCTATTAGCTAGATTTAGCAGGGCTTGAAACCGCAAAAAAATATTTCGGTTTTGATTTCGATTTTAATTTTCAATGTCGTTTTTCGTTTTTTTCGGTTTCGGTTTTGATTTTCAATACCGTTATCCAATTTTTTTCGATTTTGGTTTTAATTTTTAACACCGTTATCCGTTTTTACGACTTTAATTTTGATTTTGATAGGATTTTAAAATTTAACTAATAAATCAAAATGATACCTACTGCTTTCAACACTAATTTTAAACTCACTTTTGGATTTCATATTTTGTCTTAATTTTTCAATTTAATTAATAACTTTTTTTTCTATATAGGTATATTTAAATCTAATCTTAATACGTTAATTTGGATACTTAAATTTGGTATTAATAGTAATTTGTATTTCTATGTACCTATTTATTATAATAAAACGAATCTAATTGTATACTATGAATTGGCCGACCCTAAATAGTTAGGAGAGAAGGCGAAGGAGAAGAAGAAGAAGAAGAAAAAGAATTGTATACTATGAATTCAATGTGTTAATATTTTAATATGTACCTACAGTCAAAAATATATACAGCCATAATTTCGATTTCATTTTAATTTTAAATACCGCTTTCCGTTCTTACTATTTCAATTCTAATTTTAAATATCATTTTACGTTTTTTTTCGGTTTCGGTTTTGATTTTCAATACCGTTATCCGTTTTATCCGGTTTCGGTTTTGATTTTCAATACCGTTATCCGTTTTATCCAGTTTCGGTTTTGATTTTCAATATCGTTATCCATGTTCTTCAGTTTCGGTTTTGATTTTCAATACCGTTATCCATTTTTTTCGGTTTTGGTTTTGATTTCGATTTTGTAAAGATTTTAACCGGTATATGATATCGTTTTCGATACCGGTTTCAAGCCCTGGTATTTAGACACCGTATATCCCTGTTGTATCCGTTTGTCCATCTATCCATCCGCCTGTTTCTCTGTGGTTTGTGATAATATATATCTATCTATATATACATGTGTGTGTGTAATATTGATAAATATATGATGCATTATACCTCCATCATGTTTGTTGCTGTGGTTATTAATATCAATATTTACAATTTGTATTGTTTTAGTTTTAAGTGTCAATACATTTAATTATAGTAGGTTAAAAATTTGTTATACAATTAAAATGTATTTATTGTTTAAAACACATTTAGAAACCAAGAATTTTGCTGGATCGCAAAATGAACTTTCTGAACTTATATATCTTATAGCTAAAAAAAAACTACTACAAAATCGAAAAATGACCTCTTCAGAGTACCAACTAGTGATAATTTTTCTACAAAAAGAGATCTTTACTCTAAAACTCGTACTAAATTCGTTCTACCAAAAAATAATGTGTATGTACAATCATAAAAATACATAATTTTTAATCAAAACTATTACTGTTTTCTCGCTTCGCTCAGAATCATAAATGCTAACATTTAAATCATATTTTAGCTTAGAACAAAATAGACCTTTTGATACTATGTTTTTTTTCCAACACAGTAAATTATCTGAGAGGACAGTTGCTTTCTCCTGCTCTATCCCAGTTTATGCCCATCACCTACATATTACCTATTACAAGTTATAAAAAAAAAACCAAAAATATTAAAATAATATTAACTTTTCGTACTAGGAGTATTTTTATAACCCAATATATTAATGTACTCACGAAATTAGGATTAAATAATAAAACAATATAATTGTTTCTTGTGTAAAATATATAGTAATAACTGTATTGAGGAAGCGAGGAGAAGGTTTGAATACAAATATACAATATAAGAAAATAATCAAAATATATTTATTAAATATACTTTTCTTATAGTTTTACAAAATATACGAAATAAAATATCATACCAAATGTATAAACTGCATTTTCGTTAAATATTTTGGTAAACTAAAAAATTAGAACAGTTTTTTTTATTACATAATTCATAGAACTAAAATATATTCAAAACTATTTTGACGAAAGAATTTAGATAATTATATTAATTGACCTAGTTTTTATAGGTCAATGTAAAATATAGGTTATTACGATATTCAAAACATAAATTAACTTCAATGCCTATATTCAAAATGTAAATTACGCATAACACATATACCTACATATATAATTAATATAAATATCAATATATTCTAAACTATATGTGTGCCACTCCTAAAAAGGTGTAACAACATTCATAATTTCATGAAAATCTATTTTTGAAATTGGAATCCATAATTGAAAAATAAAATACTACCTATATATATAAAATCAAAATGATTTGAAACGGTTAAAAAATATTAATAAAAAAAATTTGGAGTACAGTGTACAGTACATTTTTACAATGTTCATTTTTTTTTTTTTTTTTTTTTTTTTTTTTTGAGACGTTGGAGAAAGTCAAAAACAATTTCGTATAAATATGTACATTAAAATCAGTACCATATGGAAATATACCTACAATTATCGAGGAAATTTCCAGTTTCAATTTAGTTAACAAAATTATTTTTGTTATTTATATTGTTTCATTGAAAAAAAAATTTTACATTAATTATTTTAATAGGTGTACGTGGGTCTACTATATTTACAGGGTATAGGCTATATGAGTAAAATAGTAAATGGCTGTACCTATGCTATATAGTGTATAGTATGTTAGTCAGTGTTAGGTAGTAACGTAATGGACGTTAATCGTTACTGTAACGTAGTAAATTTTTTGAGTAACGTTATAGTAACATCGTTATTTCATTTTTATAGTAACGTAAAAGTTAGTTATCTGTAAGCAACTTTGTAAAATAACGCGTTACATATTTATAAATAAAAAATACAATTTATTCTAATAAATTTGTCTAAAATTGCCGATGATTTTATATAATAAGTTGGAATAGGTATGATATTGAGTTTTATAATATTCGACTGACGACTATCAGAAAAAATTAAAGATATTTTTGACATTTTATTTTATTATTTTCATTTTAACATATTTAAAACTGTCGAAAGTAACGTCATTGTAACTAGTTAATTTTGAATTGAAAAAGTAAAGTAACGCTATTACTTTTGTATTTAGGTAACGAAAAAGTAATCTAGTTACCTTTTAATTTTTTAACTAGCAATGTAACTTAGTTATTTTTTAAAAGTAACTTACCCAACACTGTGTATATTCGAGGAAACCTACCACCCTCATCTTTACCACAAAAAAATAATAATATTGTCCATGGCTCGAATCAAAAAAATTATATTGTTTAACGTTACTGAATTTTTAGCGTTTTATGTTACTACAATTTAAATGTTAACAAATTTTATTTGGAGTTTTAAAGTTATGACAATTTAAATATTATCAAAGTCTTTCCGTAAATCGTTATGACGTTTTGTTAAACATTTCGTTTATCGTCTGTGTTACGTTTTTCGTTATCTATTTCAATCGTCTTTTGACACTTTTAACGAAGTTAATATTAAATTACACATATAATATTTACTGAATACATAAATTATAGACCGAATAGTAGTTACACGATTTTTTTTAATTATTAAAACATATATATTGTATTATATTATAAACATCATACATATACCTAATATCAACCATACATTTATGAACAATATCACAAAACAGTATATATATACTATTCAGCTTTTTTTTTTTTTTTTAATTAACCTGCATACACACATTTTTGTTACACAAGCCACCACCTATTCAATAGTTATTTACATTTTTTAGTGTAATTTAATTTTAATTTCACTGGAGATTACCTATACTGTGGGTCGAATAGATATGTAGTATATGATAACAAAGATTCGTGTAGATTCATGTAGATCTAGTTGAATTAAGATATTGTGTGTAAATATGCTATACTGTTTTGTATGATACATATACTTCTATTATCGATAACACACACCAAAACAGAAAAAATAATAATTTTAATAAATTAATTAATACATTTCGATCCTCGATTATTGACAATATTTTAACCTTTGCTAATAAACGAAGCAAAATTTAATCATTTTTATAATATCGTATTACAATAGAATGATATATAATATATTCCTTTCATATTCGTCAACATTATAATGCGTTTATGGTATTAGTATACATGTAGGTGTCGTTAATATTATTTTAAAATGTTATGAGATAGTTACACGTATGAATGTATACATTTTTCCTGAAGTACACAAGTATAGATGCATAGTATTAATGTGTATTATTTATATAGATAGTATATTATATACGGTTAATTTACATAAATTAAATAAATATATATATATATATATATATATGTGGAATATATTGTAGTATAATATGAAACATAACGTAAAGATGTTGAATGAGAAGGGAAGTATAGTATAGTAAAATTCAAATTTCTGATGTAAAATAGTGTATGTATATAATACATATATATTTATATGTGTTAATAATAATAATATATTAGTAGCATTATACTGTATATACTATACATGGTTTTTTTCGGTTTTGACCGTAATTTATAAAAGGTTTCTTTGATTTTATAATTAAATGTTCAATTCTTAGTATCATATAATAATAATATATAGGTAGAAGTAAGAAATAATATTATTTAGTATTTTGTATACGGTCAAAACTTTAGTCGAATACCTTACACACACGAATTTACCTCTCAAGCAGTGTAATATCATATATATATATATTCAAAAATACATTTTGATATTACATATATTAATGTGACTACGGCTTTTGGTTGATAATACATTTATATAGAATTATTAGACTTGCGAGTAAAAAAATCTAATAGTATTCTAAACACGTACGAGTTAACCATTTAAATGTAATATTTGTTCAAATCATTTACGCGAAAATGATGTTTCAAGATAAAATAAATATTTCATATAGCGAATGTAAGTATCGTAAAATGTAATATATTATTTACAAATTTATTTATTTATTATTTATTTTTTTAGTACAAAACATATTGTTATATATTATAAGCAGGGTTCGGGACTTATAGCACTTAAAAACACAATAATAAGCGCTAAAATATGCACTTAAAAACCCTAGAATATGCACAAAAAATGAAAAAATATGCATTTAATATATTTATTATTTTATTAGTACC